>VZTR01010015.1:219503-245004 GCA_013400775.1 Chaetops frenatus
TCCGGGGCTGCCTCAGCGGGAAGTCAGCTCTCCGCCGCCCGCCTGCCCCGTGCACAGCCCGCAGCGCTGCTCGCCACCGCTCATCTCAGCCCCGCAGGCAGCGTGGGGGGAAGGCCGTAGCGATCCCGATCCCGGGNGGGGCAGCCCCTCCTTCCCCGCGCCGCCGCCGCGCCCCCGGGGCCGCTCCCCGGACGCCGCCTGGACCCCCGGGACCCCCAGGCCCCTCGTCCCGGTGCCCACGGAAACGCGACCGAACGAGCCGAGCAGCCGCGGGGCCGGGGCCAGGCTGGCCTGCGAATGAGGGCCAGGACCTCGGGACACCATTTCCAGCTACAGCATTGCCGCGGCCGGATCGTGCGAGCGCCTGGGCCCGCATCCCCTCGCAGCCGGCAGGCACCGGTCCCTGCAAGGCCCCAACAATGCAGCGGGAGGAGATAAAGGCAGCCCCGTTCGGGGTCCGGGACTAGAGGATTCCAGCTGGCATGGCACATCCGTCCCCTGGGAAGGAGTACAGGGGGCCATGCCGTCCTTTCTGCCTCGGGGACACAAAAGCATTTCACGCTCCTGTTCCCCGAGCAGCAGTGATGGCAGCACAACCGGGTTGCTTTTTAGAGAACTGTTTCCTTCCCACACAAAACACTGCCGTGGTACCTGGCTTTTATCAGAACCAAACCTGTGCCAGTCTGGGTCCTTTTCTCCTTACTACCTTAAAAAGAGTACTAAACAAAACCCAAGCCCTATCTATCCTTGTCGTTAATGCCCTGCATCATCTGGTATTTTTTTAATGCTTTCTTTTGGATGCTTCTAGCCTGCAGCCACCACCAGGAATAAGCCTGCTGCGTTAGCTTGGCTCACTCGAGCACTGTGCTCCACGCAGTCACCACATCTCACTGGGGATGTCACAGCAGCACTTGGGTAACCAGCTGGGACCTCTCACTGCTGGCTTGCTCTGGTCCAGACCCCGTAAGAGGCTCTGAGCCAACAGACCTGGCTGAAGAAAGCACCGTGAAGGCACCAGACCATGTCCTGGTGCACACCCACACCACCTATTTTATATGTCTCGTTTGGATGCTCTGAACCTGCCTGGGGAGTTGCCTGCCCAGCTGCACTTGCTGGCACAGCCTGAGTCACAGCCAGGCCTGTGTCTGTGCAGCCCAGCCTAAAGCACACAAACACCCACAGAGCCCTCCACACACCTGCATCGGTAGGCAGGCACCCTTCTGTCCATTCTGCAGATAAGTGATGGGGAAGTACAGAAGTGGTCAGTGGCTGACAGCCTGCCTCTGCTGCAGCAGGGAAATGGGATGAACAACACTACCGTGCATACACAGAGCTCTGCCAGCTCCCCTAAAGCCAGGAGCAGATTTGCAGTGGCAACTGAACCCTTAATCCAGAGTAAAAGCAACTGTGCAGGGCTGGCACATGGCCTGGTGGCAGTTCCTTCAAGTTCCTCCAACTGCATATGAAACATTCTAAATACCTGTAAGGCAAACAGGTCAGGGATGAGGCAGGCCTGTTTCCAGCAGACACACAATGAAGAGAAAGTGTTCATAGCAATCCTGGCTTGGCACTGGTGTTCTGATCAAGTGCTGGTCAGCCAGGAGTTGAGGAGTTCATACCTTACACTTCACCTTCCAAGGACTGCTTGTAACAACACTGACATGCCAGAGGACACCCCATGCAAGGCTGAGGTCTGTGCTAATCACACCTTTCTTGAGCTGACTGAAATGGGGGAATAAAGCAAAAGTCTTTGCTTAAAAAAATGGTAATTTGGTGAAAATTAAAAGTCAGGCATGTAAATAGTGGAGACATGAAGATTTAAAATCACCTGTGCCCAAGAAAGTAGAGTGGACAGTGAGGACCCTAGAAATACAGATCCTCCAGCCACCACCACCCCCTCCATCTCCTACATTTCTCCTCGTCATTTTTCAACTTGCTAAAAGTGTTAACATTAGTTTATCTAGTTGCAAAAAAAATGTTATTTTCTTGCATTTAGGTATCCTGTTCCTGATGCACTGATTTTATATGAACATCATCACTTATGAGTGAAATAAGTAATGTCATTTTAATAACAGGCTATGTGCTTGTCCTGTACCTTGTGAGAAATATGAAGTTCTCAAAGTTGAATCTACCAATGTATGCTAAAACTTTGCCATACAAATACAGACACATATGGTTATCTTTTATCCTCCTCAGCTGATCTTGGCAGGGAAATAGTGTTGTCAAAGCCATGTTGTTCTAAGAAATGTCAGGGTCAAAGACACCGTGAATTCATGTCACGCTCCATGCCTGTGCTCAGGGATAGCAGTGGAGGAACAGCAACTAGAATAGAAGGGGAAAAAAATTAAAAGTTCTCTCAACTTACTTCAACAGTCCAAACAAATCCCTATAAGAAAAAGTGAGCTTTTTCTTCTACTACTGGCAAAGAAAATTAACAAAGCACTTATACTCACTCTGCAAACAGTCTCACTTCACTAACCAAAGATAATGGGAGCAGAAATGGCCCTCAGTGTCTGCCTGGATTTTGGAAGACAAATAGTAGCATGGAGGTTACTTTGTAGAGCAGCAGTGATATCCTAAAACGTCTCCAGAAGTTCTCTAGACAAAAGGACAAAAGGTCCCTAATAAAAATGGAATTGCAGAGCTTCTTTTTTTTTTTTTTCTGCATGCTTTGAGACATTGGCATAGTCTAGCTTTTCCTCTCAATCCTTACCTGATTTCAATCTTTCTGTTTCTTTTACCAGCATCAGCTCAGATGTTTTCCCTTAGTGCAGCTCTCTGAAGTCTCCATGTTTGAAACTCCTGTCCTAGGAGCAATCCATTTTCCCTTTTTGTCCAGTCAATACTGTTTTGCTGCTTCTAGCTAGTCTGTAACTTGTTCTGGGAAATTAATACTTTCCTTAGTTTTTCAACCTCTGCGTCTCCCTTGCGAGTACTGACGGATCACTGCTCTCTCCTCTCCATCAACAACTCACATTTCTCTCACTTTCTGCCTAGGCAGACACCTGCTTGCTGGCATTTATTGATTTTATTTTCCTTTATAAATCAAACCTAACATTTTCTGTGAAGCTGGCTTATTTTTGTAACAAAGATCCACATGCTAAGATGTTTTTAAGCTGAAAAAATATGTCCACATTTTACTAAATGACCTATTTAACTAAAAATTATACTGCGGAGTTTGAAATTATCATCATTTAAAAATCTAGTCTGAAGCAATCCTTAATATTACAAATTCCAAGAAGCATCCCCCAAAATACAGCATAAGGCAGCAATTAGCTGATTTAACCAAAAAAAAACCCCAAAACAAAAAAAACCCCAAAGCAAAACAAACAAAAAACAAAAACAAAACCAAAACAAACAAAAAAACTAAACCAAAACAAAAATGCAAACAAAACAACATCAACAAAAAAACCACCAAACAAACAAGCAAGCAAAACAAAAACAACAAAAAACCCCCCACCACAACTGACAACTGCAAAAGAGAGAAAAATCTTGAGGTGTGCTTTAAACCAGTTGAAGAAGGTGGAGGTCAAACAATCAAGTCAATAAAAAAATAGATAAAACTAGCTAAACTAGCTCATTTTGGTTGAGCTGTGGAGAAACTGTTCTCTCTTCTTCTTTAGGGAAGATGGGAAGCATCATAAACTGATCTATCACTGCATAAGATCTTCAGGATTTAGTGCCTGATGTATAGGCACATGGTTTTGAAACTTTCATCAGACATTTTTTGAAAAGGTATTAGGAGAGTTTGAGAGATGTAGGGGAAAAAACAAAAGTATGGACATAGGATTTTTTCTTCTATTGCCACAAAACTGTCCAGCAAAATAACTGCTTCTGACAAAAATCCCCCTTCAGAGACATGAATTCACTTGGATTTAATGGGAGTTTGATGTGGAAGAGTATGCAGATTAAGACCTGAAGCATGGACACAAAAATAAATACCATGTGAAGGTAGACTGGAGCAGCAGAACTTGATGCTAGAGCTGTGCCATGAGAGGATGGCAGGTGAATGGGAATGTAAAGATCATAGTCATGATAAAAACTTTGTTTTCTTTTCAGAATTTGTTAGGTTTTACAGTAAAAAAATGGGATTGGCATGGAGATTTTCATTTATAAATTGTGGCAAAAGTGCAGTCAGTTCTGCAAGGTGAGCTGTTTCATCCCTGGTTTCCATCACCACTGGTTTCACATACCCAAATTCTCCTCCATCAGAAATGCTAATGTGGCAGGATGTGCCCCGAGGGCTGTTCCCCTCCCTAAGGACTGCCCAGACCCAGTTTAGTGTGTATATGTAAACACAGAAATGTATGCAGCTTAGAACAGCTTTACATTTTATCTCTGTCTAGTGATGAAAATAAGCTTTACACTCCAGTAAGCTAGAAATGGACCTGAAGGATTCATCCAAAGCTTACTGTGAAGAAGCACCATGTGCAAAAGCTGCTGCTGCTGTTATTTAGCCCCACACTGCTGGGAAATTCAATTAACACTTGGATTCTTGTTACATGGGGTGCTAGGTTTGGCTGGTTGCTGGCTGCATGACACAAGGAAATTAAAGTTATGCTGGAGAACATGACATAGAGCTGCTGTGTGTGGAAAAAGGAGAGTCTGGAATATCTGCACTGACAAAGCAAGTTCTCTTTCAAATGAAAGTATACTTCTTCCCACAGAAAAAGGCTGAAACTCTTACTCAGTTGAAGTAAAACTGGAAGTCACTTCAGGAAATAAGTGACTAAAGAAAGGCTCAGCCAGGTATAAAGAAAATGAAGGTAAAGATCCAAACCTTGGTATAGCAGAAATACAGAAACGATTTAAAACTTCAGAAAAATGACTGGGAAAAAATTATTTTGGTAGTGTCAAAAGTTTGCCCAGAAAATTTGTTTCCCAATATCTACTTTATACCTCTGAAATACAAGAAAAACTAATGATGAAAATCAAGACCACTAAGATTCACAGTTTAGAAGCAGCACATGGAGAGTGAAGGAAAAAAATAAGCAAGTTAAATATTAAATAGAAACCTGAGAGAAAATTAATTTTAAAAATGCTTATAATTAAATATTACTTTTATATGTAAACAATGCTTAACTTCTAATGGTGCAGTGTCTCTACCACCTATTCCTGTGTATATATTACCTACATGATCCAGAGCATAATGTATTTTGCAGTGTGGCCTGGTGATTATATCCTTGCTCAGCTATTTGAAAAGATGCCTCTGAAATGCAGTGAGCTGGGCTGCAAGTAGAAATGAGATGTTGTACCACAGCTAAAAGAGAATGACTGAAGACAGTTTATTCCAACACCTTCTGCAAGTTGGATAGAGCAAAGCCAAAAGAGAGGACAGATCAGAAAAGTGTGTGTGGAGGGTTATTATTTTTATTATTTTGTTCTTTTTTGTTTGTTTGTTTGGGTTTTTCAGCTTAGATGTGTCAGCTCTTCTGCTGTCTAGAGTTAACTCTGGAGTTTCTCCAGTACTATGTGTTCCCCTTGAAAAAAGAGGGGCACCATAATAACATCATAACAAATTAAGTTTATCTTGTCATTCTAACCCAGTCATCAGCTGAAAATAGGTAACTATACAGGAATGAAAAAGCAATTTAGGACAAAATTACCAGAAATTAAATTCAGGTTTTAGTCCAATATTCATGTCAGTCTGTTTTCTAGCTAGAAAGTTGTTGTAATAAAAGAACAGGCTTTAATTTGTATTTTGCAACATTTAGAGCCATTCCACTGTAAGTAGACAGTACAAAACATCTGTCTTACTGTATGGAAGTAGGCATAAGGCAGAAAGCATTAAGCACCTGTTTCTTGGGCACCTTCCCCTGCTTCCCACAGCCACCCAACCCAGAGCAGCAGTGGGCAGCCTGATCATAGAATGGTTTGGGTTGGAAGTGAGAGGAAAGATGTGTGCTAATGTCTGTACAAATAATTGGATGGGTGAAGCTATGGGTGTTAGGAGGTTTGAAATGGGCCTTAATGTCTCTATTCAAGCAGCAGGTTTGTTACTGGGCCCAGAGAGCTTGGCTCCTGAGATAGTCAAGGGTCTGCACAAGCCTGAACTTCTGAACTTTGGGATATAATAGTAGGTTCAAGGGGGGGAATATGTGGAAGGCTGCACCTTCCTGGTACCTCAGCCAATGGGGAAAGGAAGAGGGCAACATGCAGCTGGGAATTAGGATAAAAGGGAGGTTGGGCCCTCCAAAACTGAGAGAGAGAGAGAGAAAATCCCATGAGCCTGTGCCCCGGTGGACTCTCTCCTGTCGCCCTGGTTTTGAAAGCCTTCTGGACAGTTTATATTCTCGAGTCAGATTTTCTCACCCATTGTACTGAAACCACTGGCTTTGTTTACATTCCTTCTTGGAGAAGGGAATCTGATGGGCTGGTCACTTAGCCAGTCCAGTTGAGAGGTGGGATTTCATCTTCCAATCCTCTCTCACTTTGCAAACCCTATAAATTGTGTATCCATAATAAACAGGTCCCTTTCTGGGGGCTTCTGCTGTTCTCTGGATTGTGGTGAAACCGTGTCCTTCTTTTCATGTCCTGTTGCTGCACTCTCCTTTTATTTGGATAAAGTTGGAGGACTCCTCTGCCTCCTTGTTGGACATAAACCTCTGGTTCTTGTGGATTTTCCTGACAGAAGGGACCTTAAAGACCATCCAATCCCCCTGACATGGCCAGGGACACCTTCCACTAGACCAGTTCGCTCCAAGCCCCATCCAACCTTGCCTTGAAGCTTTCCAGGGTTGGGGCAGCCACAGCTTCTCTGGGCAACCTGTGGCAGTGACCCATCCCTCCCCTGCTCAGAATCCGAGCTTCTCCCACTTCCAGATGAAACCCCCACCCACTCCAAACTGCAGGCCTTTGGCAGAACACCACGACGGGGCAGACACCATGCACCTCTCCTCTCTTCTGACCACCTGCCTCCTGGTTTAGATCTGAGCATCACTTTACTCTGCAGGCACTTTGCAGTAACTCAATGTATTTTTAAGTTAAACGTAGCTAATGAACCCTCCCTCATTTGAGAGAAATTGGAATGATTGGTGCTAAAATGCAGGTAATTTAAAGATAAATTTTCTTCTATGGAATATTTATTAGAAACACATTACAGTAAAGATCTTCTACAGGAGTGAAATACTTTAAATGTTAACATTAAGACAAATCCAAGGGCAACTGAAATGAAATCTGCTCATGACCAAGGACAGTTTATATATGCTGAACAAATACTCGACAGGAAAGGAGTTACAAAGAAATATGTGGATTTTAGTGAAGACAACCACTAAGACCTACATAGGGAAAGAACCTGCAAGAACAAAGCTGAGACAGCTCAAAGCCACGCCTGGTCACTGAGCCAATGCATGGAAAGGCAACATCCATATCCACCAAAATCTATTTTATTCCTTTTGGCATATTTCACTGTATGTGGCCAATTGAGAATAGTAGGAAGAGCACTTTGAATGGGGAGTGGCACGGGCAGACAGAGGCTCTCCAGCAGCATCTTGAGTGGGCTCAGCCACCTGGCCATACCCCTTTCCCTGAGATCCTGCAGAGGAAACAGTAAGAATCACATTTTCTAAGTCACACAAGCTATTATTTTTTTATAAGCCACGAAAATGCTGATCAGTATAAAATTGAAGGCAAGACATTCACCAGGAATTAAAAACCCAAACAAAACAGTGTTTCAAGACTGAAATCTGCCTATGCAGAGGACAAGCCTAAGGAATACATTGCTCTGAATTCTATTTAAACCCTATTTTAAAGAATTCTTGTGGAGACCAAGTCATGTAAAGGAGTAAACTTATCTTCAGATGCTTTGGAAAAAGAAATATACATTAAGAAATACAGGGGGAACTTATAAGGAAACAATCATAATGTAATAATTTGGTAATGAACAATTTTCAGTGTAGTGATAACAAATTGTTTCTATGATGAAAACCGTGGGGATGCACACTTCCTAAGTTTTGAGTAGAATATTCTATTACTATAAATTAGCTCACTAACATCCTGGGTGCAATGTCCTGATTTTAAATCATGTTGCACATATGCCAGATAGCTTTTTTTGGCACATTCTCTGAAATTACCAGGTCACTGCATGAAACCAATTTCTTCCTTCACATGGAACTTTAAAGGTGAGCAGAAGTGTTGTGTTTGCTTTGTTTTAGTACACGATTCCTCAGCACTGTCTAACACTTTATGTTGTTCTTTGTCTCTCAAATGCTGCAGCAGAGCAAAAACTTTTATTTTTATTCATATTTTGAAGGAGTACAAACATTACTAATCTATGGGTTGCCATAGTTTCAGGAGGATTAACCTTTAATTGTACTTTTGAGAGGCTCTTATAATTAAAAGAAACTGACTCAATGGGCTTTGGCAGAGTCCTTATTACAGGAGTAAGTGAGGAATCCCAGCTTTATTTTAACCAGTTTGTATCTTGGGAGGAAGAAGGGGAAGCACATTAACTGATTAGGATTTATCATCAAGTTGATCTATCAGATACGAAGTGCTGGGGTTTAGGATTTTTCCTTTTTGTTTCTTTCTCTCATGGAATTTTGTCCCACCTGTTGCTAAGAAGCCATCATGACTTTAAGAGCGACAAAAGAAGTTGCCAGGCTCAGGGGAGGAGGGCACCTGGCTGCACTCCTCGTACCTGAGGGTTTCTCTCAGAGCAGCAGAGAGACCTTGGGCATTGGGCTGGGGGAAGGAGCAGGGTGTAGCTCCTCGCTCTCGCTGCCGGCTCTGGGGGAGGATGGGCGAGCTGCTGCTGCTGCTGGGGCCCAGCCCTGTGCTGCTTCTCCTGCTGCGGGTCAGCCTTTGCTCCTGAAAGCAGCCATTGAGCTGGGACCTCACTGAAAAAAAAAGGCACCTTCACCATCTGCTCCGGTGCTTCAGGAGACAGCCCGGGGCCCAGAGCCCCTTCCACCTCCCAGGGAGCCTCTCCCTGCTGTGTTTGGGAGCCTGGCTGCCGCTGCCCAGCCCCGCCACGCCTCTGCTACCGCTCAGGGTTTTGCTGCACTAACAAACACACACACACTCTCTGCCCTGCCGGGACACCCTCCCCTCCATGGCTCCAGCTCCAGCTCCAGAGCTCCTGATACATCTCATCTACCGCGCCAGGATTTTGCTCGTCTCTGCCGTCGCTGCCCGTTTCCCCATGCGGAGGGGCACGGGACCGGCTGCCCCTGTGGGTTTGTAGATGAAGTCCCTTTTCCATCTCCCCCGCCCCTTTGCCCGCAGTGAGGGGGCCGAGCTCGCGCCACAGCGCCCCCTGCTGCCGCGGGGGAATCACCGCACCCACCCTGCCCGGCCGGGAGCCAGCAGCGCCCCTGCTGGCACCGACCGGAACTGCAGCGAAGGGGAACGTCCCTGACAGCCCAGAGAAGGGTTTGTGTCGCTGGGTTCGTGCTTCTGCTTGCTCTTGCTGCCATTGTTGCTGTCTGTTTGCCTTGTTACACATATATATACACACACTAGTAAAGAACTGTTATTCCTTCTCCCATACCTTTGCCTGAAAGCCCTGTAATTTCAAAGTTTTAATAATTTGGAGGGAAGGGGGTCACATTTTCCATTCCAAGGGAGGTTCCTGCTGTCCTTGGCAGACACCTGTCTTTCAAACCGAGACACCAATCTATCTTCAAAATTTGGAGCATAAGCTAGTAATTTTGGGTCAATTTATCCTATTTCGGTACTCTGCCAATTTTTTATCCTTGTATTTTCTTCTGACTGATAGGTCATTTCCCATTTCTCTGGTTTGCCATGCAGAGAGGTTCAAGTTGTGTTCTGTAAAACAGAATCACACAGAATCACAAGGTTGGAAGAGACCTCCAAGATCACAGAGTCCAACACAACTCTAACACCTCAACTAAACCCTGGCACTGAGTGCCACATCCAGTCTTGTCTTAAACACATCCAGAGATGGTGAATCCACCACCTCCCCAGGCAAAACATTCCAATACTTGATCGCTCTTTCTGTAAAAAACTTTTTCCTAATATCCAGCCTGTATTTCCCCTGGTGCAGCTTGAGCCTGTGTCCTCTCATTCTGTCAGTTGCTGCCTGAAGAAAGAGACCAACCCCCACCTGAGCACAGCCACCTTTCAGGGAGTTGTAGACAGTGATAAGGTCACCTCTGAGTTTGCTTTTCTCCAGGCTAAACAACCACAACTCTCTCAGTTGTTCCTCACAGGGCTTGTGCTCCAAGCCTCTCACCTGCCTTGGTGCCTCCTCTGGATGTGCTCAAGCATCTCAAAGTCCTTCCTAAACTGAGAGGACCAGAACTGGACAGAGTATGTATTTACAGTGTTGATTCAAGAACTGACACATGCTTGCACTGATGTCCCCCAACTGAATTTCACTGTCATTTACAAGAACGGAAGGTAATACATGCTCAGTAAACAGTGGCCATTTTCAAATCCTAATTCAAACCCAGGACTTCAATATGGTACTGCAGTGCCAGGAATGCATTAAATTCCTAACTTTTGCCTTTTAATTACAACCACTTGAAGTAGGTGGAAGGTCTGATGACTTATTTCCCTGCTGTTAGGCATCTAGTCTCCAGCACTGATTAGATTTTATTCAGACAATGCTACTGTACTGCTCAGGCAGAGAAGCAGAGCTGTGATTAGATAAGAACCTGTACAGGTGGTTTTATTTACTTTTGGAATTACGTGACTCAGTCTTGCATTGTTCAGAAAGATGACTTTTTGGTGGGGTTGGGAGGGAGGTGTTTGGTTGTTTTAATTTTTCCCCTTCTACAGATCTATCTTCTAAAAAGCCAGGGAGAAATCAGAAAGAAACATGAAAGAACATATGTCTGAGTGTCTAAAACAGGTTATGATGGAAAAAAAATTCAGTAACTTCACACAAAACCCTGAGTTAACACTTACAGCCATGTTTGCATTCTATCCTATCAAATGAGATCAGACAGGAAAATAAACATACTCTATTTTTAAAAACTGTGTGTGGAGGAGGGGGACACAGCATGGAAGTTTACTCTAGATGAAGAAAACAACTGTTTCAATATTACTATTGCTCCACAGGGCACAATTTCCATGTAAGGCTTTAAAAGACTGAACACAGACATCCAGCAATATTGGAACATACCCATCTTACTCCAGCTTTAACAGAAGCCATTCTTTAGACAAGATTTATCAATATATCAAATGATACAATTAAACCAATACAAAAGTCACACAGAGATCTGATGATTGCTCAGTTTGGAATTAATAGATGCAGTTTCCTAAGCCTTGCAATGTGTGACAAGGTTTTGTTTTGGTTTGTTTTTCTTTGATTTTTTGTTTTAGTTTTGTTTTGTTTTTTTGAGGAGTGGGAAAAAAAGTATTAGCATGTGTCTGCGCAGACTTATTTTAAACCTTTGGTTACCAATAAAATACCCAATTTACTCATCCCGCCCCCAAAAATCCCAAAGAACCAAACAATAAGTGCCAACAAAGGTGAGGGATACAGAGCTTGTTTCACTTTTAATGATTTTGTCACTCAAAACCTGACACGTCTCTAAAGCAACAGGAAACAGTAACACTTCAAAACTTCAAATTATTTCTAACCTGATTTTAAAGGGCAGTTTTATTGGGATTTTTTATGACTAGAACTAGCAACCACTGTTGCCATCTCACAGACTCTCCCCACTAGGGACAATGTGTCTGTAAAACTGAACACTGCAACCCAGACTTTGCTCTGAAACCAGAGTTTGTCATCAGGATTTTAGAAGACAAGGAATCACAGAAACTCAAACTGCGCTGCATCCCCAATTTCCCTGTAATTCCAATGTTTACTTACCAGCCATAGTCTCACCCTTTCCTTGTATCAATTCAATTCCAACTTTGCTTTTTGACTAACTCCAATGTCTCAAGACAGGTCATGGAAACTATTTCATTTTTAGTTAAAACTGAAAATGTGATTTTATTTCCAGTTCAAGTGTTATCAATCACGTACATCAAATATTCACATATTTCTGCATGTATTTTCAATTCAAATGTCTGGCCTACTTAAATTAAAAAAACAAAACAAAACCAAAAAAACCCAACCAAACAAAAAAACCCAAGCAAAACCAAAAACAACCAATCAAAAAAACCCCCAAACAAAACAAAAAAAACCAAAACAAAACAAACCAACAAAACCCCCAACTTATTTTACATTAAAAACTGAAGCATTTTCTCCTATGTTAATCTCAGTTAATAACTCCAGAAACTTTTCACTAACAACCTTACAAATTGTCCTTTGAAGGACTTAAAGAAATTCAGTGTCTCATTACTTGAGATACTTGATTCAAACAATTAAAATATCTGACTCAGAACAAGATATTTGATTCAAACAACTAAAAGACGTGACTCAGAGTAATATGTATCTTTGAGTTTATGTAGCTGACTTCTAAAAACTGCAAAAGGTTCAAACTATTATAGATACTTTATAGCATTCTGCTTTTCTCCAGCAAATCACAAAACACTGGATAGAAAAGGGAAGATTTAAAAGCAACCAGGAGACAAACTAATCACAGATTTAAAGTTTCTCTCTTTGGATGCCCACACACATGCAGGTGTTTATGTTATGCCCTACAGAATATAAACAGCCAATTAAAGCAGTCTGTAACCTGTACTCAAAATGGAAAGTCGGAAGAAAAACACACAAACACAATGCATGTGAGACTGAACTTTTATTTTCTGTTGATAAAACCCAAAGATCCCTCACAGCAGCAACAGATGCAGAAGTTGCTTGCAGAAATTAAACCTCTTCTCAATCTGCTTGTATACCTAAGTATGACAAGTGTGTAGGGACTGCATATTAACACAGTACAGGCACTGTTCAGTAGTAACAAAGATCAAGTTTCTTGGAGTATTTTAATAGACCCTTTCCTTATTATTAAAGGGTTCTCAGAGTATCAAAGATAATTATTAATTAGTTGACTGTTGCTGATTTGTTTTGTTATTGCAATTTAAAAACATTTTATCAAATTCTATGCGTACTATTTATATGCCCAGATACACCTCTCCACATTTTGTAGTAGTTGACAAACCATAACCAAATGCTACAATTCAGAATAAAAATGCTACTGCATTTCGCAGCTCTAGCTGCACTAAAGTAAATATCTCATTAGAGTAACAAAACACACCTCTTGTTCATTAAAGAAGGGATACAGTTTGTAAAATGAACATTCCTATCTTGTATCCATATCTTTCTGTAATATATATATATATTTATATATGGCTCTAAAACATATCTCTACTAATTAACAATTAAATTAAAACACATCCACAATTGGTCTAACTAGTGATTTTGGTCTCAATACTTTAAACATTAGTTGTTCCATAAAAATATACAATTCAACAACATGGTTGTATCAGTAACATGAGGCCTTTTGAAAGAGGCCTATGACATAAAACCAACCATGCAATTCAGTGCTCAATGTCATCTAACTGATAAATATTTATACTGCATTTTAAAACTACCAGTATCTTCCAAATTTCTCTTTGCAGGCTTACCATGCTTACAAACATGCAGAAAGCAGTCATATTTCTCACTTGCCCATAGCAACAACATTCTTTTCTTTTCAAATAGATCAACTGACAAAGCACAAGCTTCAAGCTGTCATTTTTAGATTACTAACCTTTTCCTTTCTTTCACACATTACTTCACGTGAAATAAGTCTAGGGATTAGCCACATAGCAAGAACTGCCCTTTTCAGGTTAAGCCTCTAAAAATCAAATTACTAACAGTCAATTAGGATGTACTCATAGCTGCCATACAAGTGAACTGATACCCAGTAGACAATGAAGTTAATTCTTCAAAAGGTGAAGCTTAAAAAAACCCAAACCCCAAGCCTAAACTACACAAGTACAGCATCAAACCTGGCAGATTCCAAAAGGTGGACCTCTGTCCAGAAATTTTCAAAATGGTACACAAAATCCATGCCACCATCAAGAATACATGAGATAAGACATTAGTTGTTTATAGATGGAGATGTCCTTACTTAGCAATGGTGATGTAGTACTTCTGTAACACAAACAAGAACCCCCCAAGTCAGAAGCAGTCAGTAATAAAACCCCAGACAAGCTCACATGTCACAGTAACCTGGCATTTAAGACTCAGAACATTTTACTCTTATAACAGTAACAATCCGTAATTTAGGTACTAACAACTCCAGAACCAATACATTCCATGTGTAAATAAGACTACAATAAAAGATACTAAAAAGACAAGCATGGTATGACAATTAAGATGAATAATTCTTTTAAACAGCAGAAAGTCAGGGAAACACCTGGAATGCTTTCACTCTGCATTTATATATCTTCTGTTTCTCAATATAAAAATACATCTAAAGAGTCAAACCAGAACTGCATACAGCAATCATGTATTTCCCCTTAACTGGTTTAAAATTAGTACAAAACAATGCAAATCAGATGAATGACTGCTGCAAATTTGTAAATGTTGGCTATTACAACATCACTATATGAGAACACCTACTGTAAATTATTTACAGGAGAGGTAATACAATTTCCAGAGTAGTGAATTATAATTTAGCAGCAGTGTAAAAACAATGTACTCACCAAAAACATTACAAAATCTGGTATTGTTATCAGCTACACAGTAGATTGTGATTACGTTTTGTAATTGACATACAACAAATTCTTAAGAAAAGTGCCAAAATACTGCTACATAAGAATTTTTTTTTTAAAAATTAGTCAGCAAAAACCCCTGCAGATTCTATGCTAATGTCAAGAGAAAACAGGAAAAAAACTATGCTGATTGCACAACTATGTCTTATTAAATGCCTTTGAAAAATCTGTAAATTCACTTTCTTGCTTAAAAGTCTGACACAAGACTTATTAAAAAAATCGATAGAAATATCACTATATATGCTTTTCCAGGGCATTTTAGGCCATTCTAAACCTACACATTCCTCCTAAAGTGTGAAACACAAGGAGACTGAAAACATTCTGAAACTGGCTGCACTGCTGAGGATTGTTGTGATCAGTGGCAAAACATCCTGCCAGATGCCAGTCACTACCAATGCATCCCAGGGCCTGCACTGGGCTCCACACCCTTGCACGTTTTCTCTAACAACCCAGCAGGTGGGACAGATCACACTCTCAGCAAGCAATTCAAAAGGACCTCAGCAGGCTGGAAAAATGGGCAAACAAGAGTCTCATAAAGTTCAGCAAAGAGAAGTGCAAAGTCCTACACTGGGGAGAGTAACCCCATCCACCAGTCCAGACTGGGGGACTGACCAGTTGCAAAGCAGCCTTGCAGAGAACAACAGCAAGCCCTGAGCCACCACGTGCCCTTGCAGCAAAGAAGCCCAACAGTCTCCTGGTCTACACTGGAAAGAGCATTGCCAGCAAGCTGAGGGAGGGGAATCTTCCACTCTGCTTGGTTCTTGTGAGATGCAACTCAAGTTCTGGGTCCAGTTTTGGGCTCCCCAGTCCAATACGGAAATGGGCATGCAAAAGTGAATCCAGTTAAGGGCCACAAAGGTGATTAAGTGATTGGAGTATCTTACAGACACAGAGAAGTTCAGAGAACTGGGATTGTCTCTCTCGCCTGGAGAAGAGAAGGCTTGGGTGATCTTACCAACCTGTGTAAATGCCTGAAAGGGAGGAGGAAAGGAAGAGCCTAACTCCTCCCAGTAGATCTAGTGACTGGACAAGAGGCAGTAGGCGCAAGTGGAAATGCCAGAAGCTCTACTTAAACACAGAAATGGATCTTCATCGTGTAAGGGAGAGGAAAACACTAGAACAGACTGTCCAGAGATCTTCTGGAGTCTCCATCCTTAGAGATGTTTAAAAACCCAGCTTGTCACACTCCCGAGCAACCTGCTCTAGCTGGCCCTCCTCTGAGCTGGGCAATGGGGAATGGACTGGATCTAGTCCCTCCAACCTCAATTGTTCCACGATTCTATGAAAAGGACAGGGTGTTATGACAGGCATTGGATCAACTGAGTCACAAAGAAACTATAAAATGTAAAAGGAAGATATATTTTCTCTTTAAGTTATTGCACACAGTGTTAATTTTGTTGCCTTCGTTTTGCCGATCTCATTTTTTCAAATCTTGACTCCATTTCTTCCAGGACTTTTGGTGTGTATCGCACAACTAATTTCACCTTTCCTTGAGCTGCCTTCAGCAGTTCTACTGCTTTTTCATGGTGTTCACCTTCAACACTCTGTAAAGTATAAACCATTTAGCATTAGTACAGACACAAACTGAAAATATCTTTTGATTTTTTTATACAATTCTATATAAACGAATATGTATTTATTTATATGTACTCTATTTTCAAGACTGCGTAAGGAAAATGTAACACAATTTCAGGACTTAGGTTTCAACAAACCAAGTGAGGTGATGATAAAAAAGCTAATTAGTATTAGCAAAAGAATAATGCACAAAACTTGTTTAGATTTATGCTGAACAATTAAATTCTGCAATAATAACCTTAGTCAATTATGAAATTACACTTAAAAATCAAAAGCTTCAGAACACTTACTAAAAATTTAATATTGTTTTTCTTCTTTTGCATGCATTTTAAATTTAGTAGTCACCCTCAATTCGCTTAATAAATTGCCACAGACAACTGCAAGATAGCTGCTTTCTTGTGATGTTACCCTGCATCACAGCAAAGCAAAACAGAGCATACTGCTTGCTTGCAATGGAGCAACTAACATGTAGTGTCTTGCTTATCTTAGTGCTCCACCTGTCTCTCAGTAAACCCAAGACATTCAAGTTCATTTCCTCTAAAGTGATTAACAATACCCTAACCCAACTCAGGAAGACCAGAATAAAAATGCTTTCCTAAAACAACCCTCAGAATTTCTTAGAATTATATTAGATTCATCTAATTACAATTTTTAAGCAACGGTTCTCAAAGACTGCATCCAAATATACATTCTGGGACAGCATATATTTTATCAGCAAAACTTATTTCTCCCAAACTTATTAAACACAATGATGGGACTACTCCAAGCCTACCTCCCACTGGTGCTATTAGAAGCTAGAAGGCAGGTGATGTACCTGTTGATTGGAGGGTTTCCCCGTTACTATAAAGTTACTTACAGAAAGAAAAACAACAGTTAAAAAAAACCCAAGTTATTTCTCTTCTATCAGACTTAGACAACACATACATTTGAATGTTTACATTTTTGTTATTCAAGTGGATGTGTAGGCTGTTCTGTTTGAAACTGGAAATAAAAGGTTTGTAGAGTTCTGTTTAATTGTATTAAAACACCTAAGATTCTGGAGTACACTCAAGATCTCCCATCTGAAAAAAATGACTTGTTTTTCATTCATATTTCCTGCAGTCTTGGCCAGTGGCATTTATTATTATTATAGAAATTACAATCACAAGATAATGTATTATAATGACAGGATTCCATCTGTAAGTATCAGATGACAATGAATTTTCTGAGACTACATTAGTGTTCTTAACAGCAATTTATACACTTACTGTACTCTTACAACAGCTGTATCTATTTCCACATGTGCATGCACACATAGAGTCACTGTTAGCTGTACCAGCTGCCTGATGATCAGGTTCAGTTTTGGGTGGAGTAAGAGAGCCTGTGGGTGAGGAAGGACTCACCTGAAGACAGTTTTGCACCAATCCATCTATTTTTCCTAATAACAGAAGGCTAAGGCAAGGACAGTTGCATCACTCCAGCTGATTTCTCTTATGTCTCTTGGAAAGGACAGCTGGACTCCCAGGTAATAGTCAGGAGCCAAGTATGTCAGAGATTTGGGCTAGCCAGGAATTCCTAGAGTACAGCTACCAAGTATCTGTATCCAGTCACTATTCCTTTCAAGTGTCAAAAACCTCCAGGATCTAGTTTGACCCTCAGTCTTAAAATAAAATTCGGTTTAGAGATGTATTGATGAGAATATTAATTTTAAACCTGCATAGAGCCTCTCTGTAAATAAAAGCAAGTGTTTGGGAGATATTTACATGCATTTGACTGAAAGCAGTCTCAAGTCAAAGCCCGCCCATAACCTCCTCTTTCTAGTCTCCCTTTGTTTTACTTTTTGTATTGTTGCTACTTCAGAAGAGGATACTTACTAAAAAAAACTCCACATCAGCAGTTTAGATACACATTTCTTCAAATACAGTAAAAAAACCTGCTTCTAAAGCTCAGTATAGTTGAGTGGAAGGAAAAAAATACCATACAAGGTAATACCACCTTGTAGTTCCATCTCATTACAGCTTTCATCATGCAGTAGCATTTTTACTGGGAAAAATGAGTATCTGGGGTCAGCCGAAAGCAACACAGCATAATTTACTACTTACCTTAGAAAGTGCAGAAAACTCTACTAGTAAAAATCTGCACCATGAAAGTTCAATGAAAAAGGAAGGCAATTTGTATTTCACAATATTCTTTGACTACATTTATACAACCCCTCAGAATGTGAAATACTGACATGGATAGTACAGTTCCTTTTTGAGACAGGTAACCAAAGCATAATCCTAAAACTGTCAATGAACACATCTCTACAGAAACCTAAGCAAATTGGTTTTGTGAGGACAAAAAGTAAGTATTTTGCCAAGATTAGAAGACAACGAGCTTGTGCCATGTGCATTCTCTGTGCCCCCTCAAGTGGAAACAAGCAGTTACTGCTACATAAAGAAAAGAGAAAACCAGTGCCTACCACTCCATTTACAGAAAGCAGCTGGTCTCCACGTTTCAGGCCTCCATGTCTGTCAGCTATACCTCCTGGGATAATTCGAGAGATATAAATTGGAGAATTTTGTTCTTTGCCTCCCATAATGTTGAATCCAAGGCCTTCTTCAGTTTTGGGTAGTTCAACCACTCTGGGATGAGAATGTCCTTCACTAGCAGCAAATGCAGCTACCGTGGCCTGTGAGAAACGAGATTTTCTCACTTGTAAGAAATTAAATGCAGTCCCTTTAGCTAGATACAGTGAGCAGGCTGAAAATGTATTTTATCTCAAAGTACTTAAATGTTAAGACAAATGAGACAATTAATTCCCTACATACCAACACTAGCGGGAAAAATTCAGAACTCGAAGAATAAAATTGAAATGGAATAAATTTAAAAACAACAAGACTTGTTATACCTTTTAATAACCTGTTAAGGTTATCCATTTTAGCAGACACCTAGATAATATCCTTCTGAATTTTATATAATCTTCTGCTTCTGAAGTAATGAACTACTGTATTTTTTGCAAGTTACAGTTTGGCTTTTACCTTTGCTGTTGCATTAGCTCTAACTTCTGGGCTACTGCTGATATCCACAGTTTCATATACGTGCTCATACACCTTTAGAGACAAAATAGTTTCAGTATGAGTAAAACATATTTTTCTGCTTAAGTAATGTAGCAAAATATCAGGTGCAACTCAAAAATGTGTAAATCAAAAGTACACACCTCTAACGTTACTCACTGATTCACTACAGGAACAGGCAATCTAACATTCTATGAAGAAACAAATCTCTCTGCACCTTTTATTGCTCAGTCTCAACCTAAGTGTTCCCTCCTTCCACAGCATTCAGACCTCACCATGACTTTGGAAATGCTTATGGCTAGGCTTGCACACCTGACTCGAGGCTTGATGACTATTTTCTCTTGCTTGATTCAAGCTGGAACTCTCCAATACAGATGCATACAAAAACACTTAAGGGCAGCTCTTCAAGACTCTGCTGACAACCCATCCCTCCCCTCAAACTCACAAATTTTCCTTCAACTTTGGCAACTAATTGAGTATCTTAAGAAAATAATAGGATTGAAAACACAGAGACAATAATAATACTAATGCTAAGGAAGTGCTAACCCACGCCTTCTCATCTCCCTGCCAACCATTTGTACTTGCTAAGCAAGAAGTACACTGTTGTCAATAGGACAAAACATTACGATGACACCTGTGTCTACAAACAGATTTTTAAAAATCATTCCAGCTGTTATTATCAGTATTAACATAAGCAACAGAGATAGCAAGGCACATTCAATCACCTAAAAGTCTCCAAATGAATACCTGGAATGAAGATGAAGTGGCACAAGACTCCACCTAAAGATGGTGTGGATTTGGCTTAAAAATAACATAGGCAATTGGTACTTTGTCTGTTCTTTCCAACTGGATAACATCCTGTTAGCTGCCAGTAAGGACAGACTCTGAAAATAACCTTAAAGAAGTGATTTGCTACTAAGCCATTATTTTATATACCTACACCGCCCCAAATTATTTTCTTTCGAAATTACTTAAAAATAAGGCTTGTTCTATTACACTCTGTAAATCAAGGATGGCTTTATGAAGTTCAAAATCTGAGCACAAAAAGGAAAAAGTAAATCACACTGGTCTTTAACTGAAGGTAACTGTTACATCAAGTTAACTTACCTCTCTTACAGCATTACAGAATTCACTTTGAAGGACCCTTTGCAATGCCTGCAGCTTTTGTGGTGGCACTTCTCCACTTCTCTGTAATTTTTCCAGCAATTCAATTGCTCTGCAGATGTCTACAAAAAAAATAAAGCACTACTAATGAGGAATGCCTGAGGAATCTCAAGGTATCTTTGAGGGGGTTTTTTTTTTTTTTTTTTTTTTTGTTTTTTTTTTTTTGTTTAATTAAGTTAATGGAGCAGTCTGTGTATGTGCACTTGCATACACTTTAAAACTATGCTTTAAGTTTTGTTACCCATAAAACTATGTATTTACAAAATGCTACAATAAACCCCTGTACTTTCAGCCTATTAAAAATCAACCCTAGCAACCCAACCCTGTAACATACTTGCACCTTTTACTGCCATATGCATATTGCAAAGACAATACAATTTTTCCACAAAGGACTGAAATATTGATATGTGTATTAAAGTATTGGTAGTGTATACTTCATAATTCATCTCTTCCAAGGATGGGATTTTGTTAACACCAGCTATAATATTATCAAATATGCTGTCTAGCATTCCTTTTATATTCAAAAATTAGTTCAATAAGGTATACTCAATACTTGCCATAGAAAAGGGCTGAGAAATATCTGGCCTATTTCTTTTCCCTCCTCAAGTGCTTATAAAACCAAAAGAACTCCTTTTGATATTCTCATCTGAGAGACAATATCTCCACAGCCTAGAATCCTGAACCCCAAACCTCTGTCAGTTCCTTGAAATTTGTTCCTAAGAGTTCAAACTGTCCATTTCATCATAAATGCTGCTTTGTGAAACTGAATTCCATGAAGGATTTGATTGCAGACCAGTAAGACTCAAGACAGGCACCAAGTGTAACGTGACATTCTCTTAGCAGTGCCAGAAGAGTAGAATACATTCACATCCCTCACTTGTATTTCCAAACTGTTACATTAATGATTATTCTGAAACACAGAAGTTCTTGAACAGAACTAGAACAGTCTCTTAGAAAAGCTAAGGATAGAAAGGATTACTTTCATTATTACAAAGACAAAAAAGCAGTGATTAATCTACTATCTAAAATAATGCACAGATCATTTTAGAACAGGATGACGTCTGGGACACTGCTATGTCCCAAATGCATTACTTCCTTTTTTCTGTAATTAACCTCTAGGTATTCATTTTTCATGTGAATGAACATCTACTCAGTGGTATCACGTCAGCACAGAGGATGTGCAATAATCACAAACTTCTTCTAAAATATGAGGAAAAAAAGAGAGCACTTACATAACAGGATTAAAAGGTAGTGGGGTGCATGTTCTGAAATTAGGGTGAAGTGCACCTGCAAGATACAGCCCATGGCAATGTTCTGTCCACTCATGATTTATCAGACACATCTTACAAACTGCTAGATTGAGACCAACTCATGCAGTTGATTAAACAAGGTATACCTTAACCACACAGACTGGAAACAAATCCTTCATGGAAAACCACTCAAGTACTACAAACACAAGCCTCAAATTATTTCTGTTCATAGTTAACATTTCCAAGTGCCATGAGAACTTGGTGTTTTCTGGCAAGTATTTCATTTCCAAGCTTTTCAAGTATCAGTTATCTAAAGCAAAGCACTACAGAAACCTAAATTATCTACTAATATTCCCATGTTCTACAGAAACACATTTTACACAGGCATGCATATTTGCTACTTGTATAATGGCAAAAAGGAAAAAAACCAACACTTTTAAAGCTTATTTCCTAATATATATTTTATATTTCACTTAAAATCCAAAATAGTTGCTGAAATTAAAGACATTCTAGAGGATGCAAAATCACCAACGTTCTTAGTAACCCTTGTGTTCAGCAACAGCAGTACAAATTATCCTAACTAATGAAGTAGCCCACTGATCAACTTGCAGTATGATCAAATGGCATTCACAGCACTGCCAATCCTACAAAACTCCATGTATTAATGAGAAGTCTAGCAAATCTATCAATTACAACACACTGCTATCATTTAAATACTTGCAGATGTTTTCAGACAAATGATTATTACATGCACATAAAGACTATAGTTCCACATAGCCATTCTTGAGCATTCTATGAACCATGTTAAGAGGTAAGGTGTACAAACTTGTTATCATTATATATTGTATATATATACAGTATATATATTGTTGATTAGGATACTGCAAGAAACTTTAAATGGTGACAGCAATCTACTGATACAAGGAGTAGCTGTAGAAACAAGGACACCAGAACTCCATGTGATAATTTCTCTTTTTTTGACCTTCATGTTTTGTCATTAAACTAGATATGCTTCCTACCTGCATCTCTTAACAGACAAACCATTTAATAACACAGCACTTTTTACCCTAAGGTAAAATTGATTTGTTTGGGAACCAGCTGTGTCTTTCATTAACTACAGACTAAGAACACAGAATCAGCTTTTCAAAAAGTGATTAGGATACACTGAACTGGATTCATTTTAGATGAAATTAAAGCAGAGGACACACTTTAATAAACAAGCGTTTTCAAATCAAAGGACCAAACTATTGCTATGAAGTAAAAACCCAGAGCAGTTAGACACAGCATAAAATTAGATCCTCTGTATCCAGTAAATCTTTTATCACACCACACTTCTTACTCAGGTAGATACAGAAAATAGATCCCATCAGCAGGACACTGTTCCCAGCAGTTGTTTCCACATTATACCAGTGTGGAAGTGCAATTGAGCACAACTTTCTTCTACTGAACTCCACTGTACATCAAATGCTGAATATGCAATCTATCCCAGCAATATTGCTTTAGGAAAAAGAGTTTTGCTGGGAATAAGGGGCAAAACACACCTTCTTTTGTTTTTCAAGAAAAGCTTGTTGACTGCTGTGTTGATGTAATTTGCTTCCTCCTGAACTACCAGCTGGAATATGATCAACTGAAAGCTGTGTTCCTCACAGTATAAACACTATAGCTTAGCCAACTATTCAGCACCAGAGACCAAAATGAATGGTACAGAAGTGTTCCAATGATGGATTTCAACAAGGATCAATGTAGATGTAACTCCAGAGGTGGACAATTAAAAAAACCCAAGCCATAAAACTAACTGTAAAAATTAATCCATACATAATGGAAAAAAATGCTTTTCTTTTCACCTTTTCTTTCTTTTTATACCAATTGCCTGTTCTTCAGAAATCTTTTTTTTGTGATCATGGATACTAGATTGAAATTCTATAAAAAAGAAACATTTAAACTAAAAGAACGTGGGGAGAAAAAGCCAGCAAGATGCTACCACTCCAAGCATGTGTGACCAAAACACAGAAAGAGAAAAAAATGCAACATCCTCACAGACACTCCTGATTAACCACCTCTACTGCTTAGGTCAAGTATTCTAGATCCCTAAGCTGCATGTAGAGTTATCATGTCATCACTGAACTGTAAGAACAACTGGAATGTTAACTGTTGTTTTCATTCCTGCCCTCTAGTGAATCTGGGTGGTGGTGTTTGCAATGCAGCTTGGAGGAGAAAAGACACAAGAATTTTCAACTGCCCTGGTGGAAAGCACAAGGTAACGATTTTAAATCAGCTCACCTTCTACACTCCTCTCTCTTTTCTTATGCTATATGCCAACAACAGAAGTGATGTTTACTTTCCAGCTAATTATGACTCATCATCAGGTTATGTGCAGTCAATCCCACACAATTAACAGTTACTTATTTCTGTAAATAAGGCTCTTGTTTTATAGGTCCATTATAAGGTCCGTTTTTATTCGTTTCTTAGAAAGACCAAATAGCTCCTTTGTTTCATTGATCCCTAAGTAACTCTGCAGATTTGTTTGTTTTCATGGACAGAGCACAGTAATGAGGTAAAGGATCTGAGTTTTAAGCCTGCCGACCTCCCAAGCACAGCTAATCCACTGCTGAAGCAGCCGCCCTAATTAAGAAGCTTTGGAGCAGAGAGAGTAGATGAGCTGCGGAGTGTGGAGCAAAGACCTTACATAACTCACTATTTACAGGCCAAGTCACACATTACAAGTGGTTCCCTTGTGGAATGGGGAGCAGGGCTAGCAAAAAAAAGAAAAAACTGAGTTCTTCAGTAGGTAACACGATAGTACCAGAAAAATAAATGGGTATGTACAGTGTGTTACACACCTACAAAAATACAGCTAGCACCATGAGCAAAAGTGGTGGTCCTAGTCGGAATGGTAGTGGGAAAAGTCAGATCAAAAAAGAAAAGTCAGATCATTTAATCACCTATACTTCACCTATTTGTTTTCCTTTTAAAAAACATGATTTCTAATTATCAGTAATCATTTCCCATGTAAATTTTATTTTCCAGTCCCTACTGTCCTAAGTACATATCAATAAATCAATTTTCTATATTTTTATATGAGCATCTGTGGACGTTACACAGTACCAGATAACCACACTGAAGGAAATTTATAACTGTTTCTTAAAAACTATGGGTAAATGTCAGAAACATACTACAGCAAAATCTCCAACTAGGTTCTATATTTTATCTGTTTTGCTCTCAATTTCAGTTACACACGGTATGTATTAAAAATACAAATTAAGACTACATACTGGAAAAATGGGGTGAAAACATAAACATGAGAGAGCAATAGAGGACAGTCATGAACAAGCGTAGAGGGACCCCTGCATGTGTCAGCTGTCTTCTATAAAAGAAGTAAATGATTATTCTTAACACACAGCTAACAGATTGAACTTAGAATTCTAAGAATTCCGCCGTGTTCAAGATGAAGTTTACCCACGAGAGAAACAGAAACCAAGAGGTAGCAGGCTGAGTACGAGCCGACTGAAGCGTTAACAGCAGTGAAGGCAGAGCAGCTACGGCTACAGAAGGCCAGAGGCGAGCGCACCCACGTAAACCCAGCCGCAAACTGAAACGCGAGGAAAACCTCCGGGGGCTGCACATAAAGCAAAGCCGAAGAGGTCGGTCCCACCGACACGCTTGAAAGAACCAGAAGCGACGGGAAGCTGCTCAAATCAGATCAGCCGTTCATAATCAGCTGCGGCTGCGCCCGCAGGAGAGGAGCCACGGGGAGGGCGCAACGGGGAGGGCGGCACGGCTACTGCGGCCTCGGGCCGGGGAACGGGGGTGGCCGGCCAGGGGCTCGAGCCAGGCTGCGGCTGCGTGACGGGGGCCGGGCCG
>VZTR01010017.1:9093-42228 GCA_013400775.1 Chaetops frenatus
AAAAAAAAAAAAAAAAAAAAATACTCTAACACTTAAAAATTGAAGTAATTTTTTGTTGCAGCAAAATAATGTCAAAAATATTGTTTGCCTTCTCTCTCTGCTGAGGCTTCCTGACTGGGACAGGTTTTATCCTAAACATGTGTGCTGGGCCTCCTTCCAATATGGCCAGTGCCCAAGGGAGCAGGAAAACAGACACTCAGTTGTGAAATACTTGTTTCTACAATTTTTCCTTCTCTCCCTTCCATATTTTTCTCCTTTAAGTGCCATCACCTTTAAACAATAGGCCCATCAGCTGTACAGTAATTTTTTGGGCAGAATCACAAAAATGCTGATACAGAATGCAATCAGCAAGGAAGCAAATTGGGGTTTTTAGATAATGACAATGAACATGGCTCTGCTGACTGTGTCTTATCAAGCAAATCTGATATTGCTTATACCTGGATTAATAAAATGGCTTATAAAAGTTATTGGTGTAATATCTTTAAATTTATGAATTTTAGATAAAAATTGAGAGTATACAAAATCAATACAACTCACTTCAAGCAAACTAAAAAAGTATCAGCCAAGTAATATATTGCATAATGTACTTATGTATGTAAATTGAAAATCATCCATTGGGCTTTTTTAGCAGGTCTTGCAGACATCTCTTTGTCAAATCTTGTGCAACGTCTTTATTAAAACTGAGAGAAGACATTATATCAGTAAATGAGGTGGATGCAATCACTACAAGACTGAGGGGTTGAAGGAGACAAAGCAACCTAAAACATCCCACCAAATAGGAAACTACTGTAATAGATAGACCATTCGTTACTGGTTGAGAACCTTATTGATTACAGTGGGCATGAGATTGTAGAGTTTAAAATAATGAGTTAAGTCAAGAAGACAAATATTAAAATCATAACCCTGGCCATTTGGAGAAGAGATTTTGGCTTATTCTGTGATCTTCTTGGCAGTATTGAGTGGGGAGCAGCCACAGAGTATGCCAGGGCACAGGATAGCTTGTTCAATTTCCTCAGAGAATAAAATCTCTCTATTCATGGCTGCAGGAAGGTGAGCAAGTGTGGCAGAAGGTCAGCATGGATTAACAGGGAACTCCTGAATGAGCTCAAATACCAAAAAGAAGTACATAAAATGAGGAAGAAGGAGTGCAATTCTCAGGAGGAATTCAAAGATGGTGGCTAAAAAATGCAGGGATGAAGCTGAGAAAACCAAAGCTCACCTAAAGCTGGGATCAGTAGTGACTGTGAAGGACAAAAAAAAGGACTTCCCTAAGTACATCAGCAGAAAAATGAAGGCAGAGGAAAATTACTTATGTGGGTTTTAAGTACATTAATTCCAGCAATTTTTAGATGGATCTGGTGATTTTTTTGGTGGATCTGGCCCATTTATATTAAAAATATTATAGTGGGTATAAAGATACAATAAGCTGCATCCTGAGTAGGGGAATATTTCTTTGTGTCTTTGGACAAATAAAGTGATCAGTAGAAAGTACACAGTCTTGGGTAGTAGTTCCCAGGGTACCCAAATACATGGATGAAATTTGCCTACTGATACATATTTTACATACTTTGAAGATACAAACTGATCCATCCACCCACCACTGCAAAGCACAGGGCCAAATTAAATTTTTCAGGCATCTTGTTACTCTTATTACTGATAAAGCCCAACAAACAACCACAAACCAGTAAACCATTCCACTAAGGATAGCAGAAAAACTACAGTCATCCTCCACCCTCCAAATTTTGTAGACAGACAAATACAAAGCAGTGAAACAAGTACCAAAATTTAATAATAGACTGGATTATATAGAAGAATTCATACTCATAAAAGTTGTGAAAACTCTATAGACTTTGACACTAATATTTTCAATAAATTTTTAAAATTATTTTTACAAACTAAAAATCAAGAAAAAATGAACCTTCCAAGTTAGTGGGTCTGGCACAAAAATATTGAAATGAAGTAGCCATCTCCAAGAGGTTACTGGCAGGGTTTCAGAAACAAAGATAGGAAAGCCCAAGAAAAGAAAGAGGTGATTTATCAGGGGTCATGGACTGCCTAGCTATTACTGAATTTCTCTGTAGACAATCTGACAGGAAAAGGAGGATTTGTAGGGCTATAATTCATGCTATCTTCTTTTTTCACCTTACTTATGCCAGAGCTGGCAGGAACTCATAGGAGTCATGCAGTATGCTGCTCAGCTGGAAGTTAGGCAAAGAAATACATATTTAAGCATGCAGTATTGGAAACCCTTCTTAGAAATTTGGACTAAACTTTTCCTTTATGAGATCTAAGGGACAATAATTACTATGAAAAGGTCAAAATCAGCTAACTGCTAAAATTAGATAACAAGAAGTGAAACACCTACATCACCAGTCACTTTGCATGTGAGGAAGTCTTTAAAACTAGTGCTAGTACTTCTTAACCCAATACTTATTGTTGGCAGTTGTCTTCACTGCAAGCAATTTCTTTCATTTTCACTTACTGAGAAGCGTTCTTACCCCTAGTCATTTTCATTACTTCTTTATAAATTTCTCTTTTTAGGAACTCTCCAGGCAGGTTTGAACTTTAGCTGTCAGAAGAAGACAAAATTTTACTGGATGAAAAATGTCAGCTAAAGATTTGGCTAAACATTTCAAATTAGGGAATGAGAAGTAAAAAGCCTGGTACTAGGGAAGAAACCTTTTGTATTCAGGTGGAAATCAGCATCAGAAATGTCCTTCCATTTCAGTCAGAACTCTGCTCCTTTCGGTACAGCAACAGAGAAGAATACTCCCTTCCTTCTAGCTTTCTAGCTCTGAGAGTAAAGAGAAGAAATTTCTTTTTTTCTGCCAAGAGAAAATATCCCATGAGTGAAGAAGTAAATATAGGAGTAACAGACCAAAGCTGTTTGAGTGAGATAGAAAAACCAGAAGATTCTGAGAAACAACGTGATGGAGAAGTTTGGAAGCAGTGAAGCAAGATAAATAATAGAAAAGTTGGAAAAAATCATTAGGAAAAACCTCAAAACCTCTACAACAACCTCCCATGGACAAAAGAGGTATGACTATTGAGAAAGATAAAAGAACATCAAGAGCACTTCATATTGCAGTAGAGACAATTCTGTACCAAATTCTGCATTCTAATAATTGATAACATTTCATGGGAAATTATGAAACAAATCTGAATGAACAGGAAAGTGCACTGGGTATCTAGTTTTAGATCAGATTTCCATGCCTGATACGCTCATGGGACAGCTGGGAGAACATTGTTAGTGGTAGTGCTTGTGGTTTTGAGTAATGCTTGCTTTTTAATAAAGCTTGACTTGATTATGCTAATTTATAGAAAAATGTCAGAAGAATCTATTTTTCCCATTCCGGACATGAAAATTTTCTAAAATGGTAGATATTGCATCAGAAATTTTTGAACATTTTCGAATTTTTAGTTTTCCTTTTTCACTTTTTCATCAGCTGAAGTCCATCCTTTTCAGGTGAGTGAAAATAATAACCTCTATGCATCCACTTTGTCTATTCCACTACCCACAGCGCCTTCCATTGTGCATACACCAAGATACCTGCTGACCTGACAAGGGTTCGTTAAGGTCAAGTGCTCTTTTCAGAAATCTCCTCTTGACTCTCTTCACTCCTGCTGTTTGTATTCCTTTCCATTTTCTTCCAGCACAATAATAATGCCATGTTAAGAGGAAGAGTGCAGGTGAAAAACAGAGTAGATACAAATCTGCTATCTTAATTTTAGATGTAGATGGAGATTCAGACACCCCAAAAAAATCTCTTGAGGCTGTAATTAGTCTTTTTATACAGAGCAAGTCAAGAACTGCAAAGTTCTATTTGATTAGCTTCTAGCTGCCAGTTTTCACCTTTCATTATCATTCTGTCCTGTCTGATTGAGGCTGTTGTAGAAGCTGCTTCATGCCAACATCAACAGGAAGTGAAACCCCACATAAACCACCATGTAAGGCCCAGATTGAAAATAAAGGTCTTGCATTTCTGCATAACAGCAAAGTGACAGGAAAGAAAAAATGAGGACTTCTGTAATGAAAGGTGAACCTCTTGCTGGAGGAGGAGGCACAGTCAATTTCTTAGGAATATGCCATCTGAAGACCTACAATACCTGAAAAGCTCCACCAGTACAAGAAAGCAGACTTGGTTATCACAAGATTGGGCTTATTGACTGAAATGAAGTAAATTCAAAGCCTGACAAGTGTTAAAGCAACAAAGCTTTTGACAAGTGTCAAAACAATAAGAAGTATAGAATTTTTTTTTCAGATTCCTGTTATTTTCTCTATTAGGTACCTAATTTAAGCACAGTCTCCTTAAAAATGTAGGTACTTTGACTGAAAGAGGTGAGCTCTACTTAACTATATTACTGAACAGTTAGTGGAGATTTGAACATCTCAGTAGGAATTCTGGTCATCAACTACAATTACAGTAAAAAAAGTTACTAAAATCATAAAGGTAATAATTTATAATGTTTTGCCAAAGTATTCCCTTTCTATAGAAACAATGGACTTGCTTTGAACAAAACCCTGTCTCTTGCATAGAAGTGTGTTTCCACAAGAGCTAGGCTAACCATCAGAATTTTCCTGCTGTGCCACTGTCTTTACCTACTGACAATTTACCTGTTTGTCCACTAAAGCCATGACAGGAAAATCAGAGATTTGGAAAGTCCATTTAAAAACCAGGTGGTTTTTTGGAGTTTTTTTTTTTTTNGGAGAAGAGGAGGCTAGAACTTTCAAGGATGCTACCAGGGTATTTTTTAACTTGAACATTTCCAGAACCTGGGCTAAGTTTGTTTTCTCACAGCCTATTCATATCCTGTCTCCTACAGGGAACAGTGAGAAACACTGAACCCTAAATATTTTTGAAAAGCTGCTCCAGAGCTTTAGAACTTCTTGTGTTAATGAAGGTACTTGATGTTCTGAATTTACTTCCTCAACCTGTTCACTCCCCAACAATCTTTCACTGAAACATTGCTATGATGAGAATAAGAAAAATACCCAATTGAACTCTGTAAATACTCTGTAAGAATGTCTGGCATATGAGTGTCTAGGCACAGATGATTTGATACACGCTTAATCATTGTATTCTGAATGCAAAAGTGATGAAAATTGCTGTTATATAAAAACATTTGGTCCTAGTAAAATTCAGTTCTCCTGGTTTGGGTGTGAGAGACTCACTCAGAGATATGTGTGAGTTAACAGCAGCAATGATGGGAGTCTGGTGACAATGCCTCATGAAGACTTGTCATGGTTTGACTTCTGCATCTTCTATATATTAGCCAATTTCAGTGCAATCTCAATTTTAGAACAGAACCTACAAGTCTCTATAGATAACAAGATATACTTTTTGTAGAAAAATGCTTGACGATGTACTCTTCTGTTGTACTGACATTTGGTAGTTTGGTCTGTTTATGACAAATTCTATTCATGGATATTTAAATGGTAGTTAATTACTCTTTAAATCACACACTGCAGATTAAAAAACCTAGTTAAAATCATATAATCCACCAGTAGCAGAATTTTGGATGCAGACCAGCAAATCGTTGTCTTTTTCTTTTATTGTGTTAAAGACACAAGAAACGTTGAGTCCTTTTAGTTTCCTTGATATGACTTCATTTTGTATGTGAATAAAATAATAGCTGGATATTGATAAGTTACTTTCATTAATCTGCTTGTTTGGAAGGCAGTTGATTGACTTGTTAGTAGACAATTGTCCATGAATATAATGAAGAATGTATGGATGTCATTATAAATATGGGTCTGACATTTATGTTGATGTAAGTCTGGATATATGCTTCTGAAATTAATGGAGCTGCACTGATATCAATCCCAGACAAATTAGGTCAAAGAAATCCCAAAAGACAAAGAAAGCTGCACCAAGCCAGTCTCTGATAAATGAAAAGAGTCTAAAAGTGGAATTATGGATCTGGAATTTGCAATTGTGCCCATGCCAGCTTAACCATGCTAGTGCAAGTAATAACTGTGGAGATACAATGGCATGGTCTTCCATGCACTGTAGCACCTACAACACAAACTCCTTCCGGTTCTTGAGTGCACTTTTGAAAGTTTGCAGTGCTGCAGCATTTGTTATGTTCCTTGCAACTGATAGTTAGATTGATCTTACAGAGATTTGGTGCCACATACTGTTATCAAGAACATCTTGTGTTATCAATAATACTTATACTTCTTAAAAGGTCTACCTTATCTTACCTTACCAGTGGTGAAAGACGTAATTTCCAAATCCTTTGAGGTTTTATAGATTTTTACATGTTTGAAAATCAATGAAGTAGTATCCTTCGTTTTCTTTGCATATCTGCAAGTAATTGTCCAATGTACAATGCAGGGGCAATTCAACCAAAGAGGACAAGAAATGAATTTTATCCCTATTATCCTTTTAAGTTTGGGTGCTTTAAATCTGGAATGAGTCCCTAAGACCTTGTGGAACCAAGGCAAATGAAAATAATGGACTTGTTTTGGTCTCAGATGCAGTGAACCAAATGCTTCTTTCCTGTCTCCTTAAGGGACATTTCCTGTCATATAAAAAAGACTCCTGAGCCTCTACCCAACAGATTGACCTCTTCCAAACCTACTTTCTTTAGCCTGGGTATGACGTTATATCAATGGCAAGATTTTGCTAGTTGGAGACCTGCAGGGGTGGCCTCTCTTGGAGGAGGTCAGAGATCAAGCCAGCTCAGCAGTGGATCCACTGCATGCCAAAGCTAAAGTAAATCAGAGGAATTCGTGCCTTTGTGAGGACATATTTAAAAATAAGGCAGGAAATATGAAGGGTAATGGAACAAGTGAAAAAGAGGGGGAACAACAAGACCACAGCAGTAAGAGATGCTCCGTGGTGGAGCTGGTGGCACTCCTGAAAGAACTGTATTGGGGGACTTGTATTGGAGCAGGTACTTCCCTGAAGAGACTATGGCCTGTGGAGGACTCCACACTGGAGCAGAAAAAACGAAGAAGGACGGGACAGTGGAGTAAAAAAAGGAGCAAAGCAGCACAAAGAAACAGCTACACACTGACCTCAGGAGCCTGCTTCATCTGTTGCCTTGCTGTCAGAAAAGAGTGTGAGCTGCAGTGACAGGAAGGGGAGTGGAGACAGGGAAGCAGAGAGGAGAGGTGTCTGGGCTGAACTTGAACCTGCGGGTGGAAGAGAAAAGGAGTCTTCCCTAAGTGTTTTGATGTTCGTTGCTTTTGTTTCCCAAATCCCAAATCACTAATTAAATGTTTTAAATTAAATTCCCCAGGTTGAGTCTGCTATGACAACTTCAATAGTTGGTGAATGATCTTTGTTTTGACACGTGAGGTTTCTCATTCCTGTACTTTCTATTTTCTTTCCATTCTCACAGTGAGAAGGGAAAGAGTGAGCAAACTGTGGGTGCTTGGCGGCTGGCTGGGGCCATCCCACTACATTGCCAGACTTGGCAATGCATCTTGCCAGCAGGACAAGGTTTTCACTCGCCCCTTGCTGCTGGCAGTTTGACGTGCACCTACGAATCTTTAAGGACTTCAAAAGCCGAGTCTTTCACTTTGCCCATGATGATTATGGGTATTATGTGTGGAAGATAACCAAACTAACCCACCGAAGATTACAAATTAAAGGGTCGGGCCTGCAGGAGGAGTGAGATGTTCCCCGGGGAGCCGATCGGGCGCCGGGCGCTGGCCGTGGTGCTGAACGGGACCCCGCGGCTCCAGTCGGAAGCAACAACTTCCATGGGAGTAACTAATAGCTGAAAAAAAAGAACGCTTTACCTGTAACTTTAAAAAAGTACCGTATACTTAGAGGAACGGTGCAAGATTCATCTATGAATAAATGAATTTATTCCCTGCTTATACTCAACAATCCATATTAATGCCGTTACACCATGGATATTGGCACCTGCCCACTCAGCTCAGGGTGATGTAAATATAAACATTTACACTTAATATTTGCAGATTTTCCACAGTAAATGACATTTTTCCATTTGAAAGTGCCAGTGCTTTTTGGAAAGAAATGGGATTAACACTTACCACAATTAAATCTATTTGTGGAACAACCAAATGGAGCTGGGAGAAAACAAATTAATCTATGTATCATAGATTCATGGTGTTTAGCGTCGAAAAAGGTGCTAGATTGCTCAGCCTGACACTCTGCCTTTCATAAATCCTCACATTTTACCCACTTACCCCTGCCTTGAACTCAGATATTGGTGTGGTTAAAACCGTCTTTTGAAAGGAAGATAGGCAAGAATAAAAAAAAAAAAAAAGAAAAAAAGAGAATTTTTTTGTCCTCCTTCCCCCAGTATTATTACTTTCTCTACTAGAGAAGAGAACTTGGTATTTTCTTTATAAAGAAAACATATCCAAGCCACTTCATAATATGCTCCTTGCTAAAAATAAGCACTGAGGTCTTTAAGTCTTTCATGATATATTTGCAGTTCCTTTCTGCCCTTTCCTCTAACTTTTCAGCACCTGTTTTAAGATGTATGTCACATACCTGGAGGTGGCACAGCAGTGTCACCAATAGCACATGCAGAGCAAAAAACATTTCCCTGATTCTCTTCACTACTTGTTTGCACATTCACCATTTGTACCACCTCTTTGTGCCACAGGATCACAGTGAGAACTCAGATTCTTGTCCACTGTGACTCCACCATTAATTTAAAACTCACTATTTTTCAGATGAGAATTCAGTATTCTGCAGGGATAGCTATATCTCGCTTTATTAAATTACAGTTTGTTTGAATAGACAGGTCTACCAGCTGACCCAAATCATACTGACTTATCTACATTCACCGTTAGTTACCATTCTGCCAACCCTCATGTCATCTGCAGCTTTTATTAATGCTGATCTTATATTTACTTTTAGGTCACTGAGGAGAATGTTGAATACAGTGAAATTTAGTCATAAGGAAATCCATCAGAGACACACTACCCTGGGATGATTCCATATTGACAGACAATGTTGCAGACCATAATTTCTGAGTCCTCTTATTATGCACTTTGCAGGTACTGTGTGGCCCTAATTGTTTAACAGAATGGCATGAGGTGCTAAGTCACACTCTTCACTAAAGCCTACATTAAATCATCTCAGTTCCTTTAGCAAAGGAATTCTTCTGTCAAAGAAGTAAAACTACCTACTTTTGTGTTAACTCAAATTTTTATCTTCCTACCTTTTAATTCCCATTAAAGATAGTTTATGAAATATTTCATTGCAAATATTGTGTGATTTTATTCTGCACTGCTCTCATGCTAAATTGGCATTGTAAAATACTCTTATTTTCATTATATATTCCCATGTTTTAACATTTCCTTCAAGCAAATAGTCTACAGCATTCTTTTTACTGCGATGAGCTATATTCTACACCGTATTATTCAGAGCAGTTAAAGCTGACTCACGAAAGATTCATTATTTGTTGTTCCATAACTGCTGCTATTTACACACATTTCCTATGGGATGTTTCCACTCTTCAAACCACAGAGAACTCAGAGACTGAGTGCAAACTGGATAGTAAAAGATAAGAGGTGAAATAAGGACTGTAGTGCTACAACCATGAAGAAAGTCACATCTAGACATCTGTACTGGTAAGGAGTAAAGGGGATTTAGGCAAGGAGGTTAATAATGTTTAGACTGCAATATTAGGATATAAACCTTTCTTCATAGCTCCTGAATGTCAAGGAATTGCTTGGTTTTGTCTGGTAGAAATGAAGCTTGGTGTTGCAGGCCAGAATTATACACACTGTAGCATTTAAAAACTGAGCATGAATATTTACAGTTTAAAGGTTTTAATTTAGACATGAAACAGTAAATCAAGGATATTTTGAGAAAAAGCAGCCAGTCAATCTTGAATAAGCCCCTGAACAACCAGAGAGTTTTTTTTCAGCACATATGGTTGTCTAACAGGGTGCCTCAGAACAGTGGGTGATATTATGTGCCATATGTGCTGCTATACCAAAGAACTACTTGGTTTCTGGTAACACTAAACCCAAAAACTAAACTATAAAACTACCTAGCTCTTCTTAATCAATATCAGCACCTTATTATTTCATCTATATTTAATTGCATTCTTAGTGGGCTGAAAGAATGCCTTTTAGCCGTCAGCAGAAAATATGAGGAGGAATGGTTTACGTAAATAAAACAAGACTTTATAACATTTTAAGGATTATTATCTTGCTATTCATTTGATTATTGGAAATACTTTACTGGAAAAAAAGTCAAAGAAGAGTGACTAACAAAGCAAGCAATGTGAAGGTTCTGATACCTTGTCTCATAAATTTAATAGAAAGGCATAGAATTTATCTTCAATACCCATAAAGGTGTGATAATATGGAAAGGAATATTTTCCTGACAAAAACTTATTTGGTATCTTAAATATAGAAATTAATACATTCTTAGATCTCTGAGTTCCATCGAGTCTCTAAAACACCTTTACAATAATGAACTTTGAATCACAGAATCATAAAATCATTGAAGCTGGAAAAGATCTCTAACATCATTGAGTCCGACCACTAACCCAGACCCAATTTTCATACTAAACCATATCCCCAAGTGCCACATCCATACATCTTCCCTGGGAAGCCTATTCCAAATCCTGACCATCCTTTCAGTGAAGAAATTTTTCCTAATATCCAATCTAAGCCTCTCCTGGTGCAACTGGAAGCCATTTTCTCTTGTCTCACTTGTAACCTGGGAGAAGAGACCAACCCCCACCTGGCTACAGCCTCCTTTCAGGTAGCTGTAGAGAATGAGAAGGACCTTTTGAGCCTCCTTTTCTCCAGGCTGAACACCCCCAGCTCCCTCAGCTCCCTGGTCGGACTTGTGCTCCAAACCCTTCACCACCTCTGTTGCCCTTCTCTGAACTCACTCCAGCACCTCAGTGTCCTTCTTGTAGTGAGGGGTCCAGACCTGGACACAGGACTCGAGGTGTGACCTCACCAGTGCCAAGCACAGAGGGACAATCCCTGCCCTGGTCCTGCTGGCCACACTGCTGCTGACACAGGCCAGGATGCCATTGGCCTTCTTGGCCACCCAGGCACACTGCTGCCTCATGTTCAGCTGCTGTTGACCAGCACCCCAAGGTCCTTTTCCCTGGGTTCCTTTCCAGCCACTCTGCCCCAGCCTGTAGCACAGCCTGGGGTTGTTATGACCCAAGGGCAGGACCCAGCTCTTGGCCTTGTTGAACCTCACAGCATTGGCCTCTGCCCATTGATCCAGCCTGTCCAGATCCCTCTGCAGAGCCTTCCTGCCCTCCAGCAGATCAACGCTCCTGCCCAACTTGGTGTTATCTCCAAACTAAGGGTGCAATTGATTATATCATCCAGATCACTGATAAAGACATTAAAAAGAACTGTCCCCAGTACTGAGTCCTGGGGAACCCCACTTGTGAGTGGATGCCAAGAGGGCTTAACTATTCACCATCATTCTAGGGGTCCATCCATAACTTCATTGCGTGTGATGCAATATACATTTAAAACTTCACCTAAAATTTCGGGAATTCATTTCGTTTGTGCAATTATTTCAAAATCACTTGAGGAATCTGATTTCCTAATAGCAAGTATACCATCACTGTGAAATTGAAAAATGTTTGAGGCATCTTAGTTTGAATATTTTGTGGTGAAACACCTACATCACCAGTCACTTTGCATGTGAGGAAGTCTTTAAAACTAGTGCTAGTACTTCTTAACCCAATACTTATTGTTGGCAGTTGTCTTCACTGCAAGCAATTTCTTTCATTTTCACTTACTGAGAAGTGTTCTTACCCCTAGTAATTTTCGTTACTTCTTTATAAATTTCTCTTTTTAGGAACTCTCCAGGCAGATTTGAACTTTAGCTGTCCGAAGACAAAATTTTATTGGATGACAAAATTCAGATAAAGATTTGGCTTCCCTGCCAAAACCAGAAATCAATGAGATTTCCTGGACCGAATGCAAGTTTTAAAGTAAACATATTAATGCAAGTGTGTCATCATATCTACACTCTGCATCCATCCTCTGCTTTAAAAATAAAATATTCTGTACACAAATGTACTTTACAGACAAACCTCTAAGAACAAGTGGGATGTCATATAAAAGATTTGAAAATGTAACAAAAGGCTTTGAATGTCAGAGGACAGTAAAGGGTGGGTCTTTGTCACTGTTGGTGTGCCCTTTGCTGTCAATCAGCTCTGCTAGTAAAATGAAGAGGTCACAACCTCACTCCTTTCAGCCAGCACATCAGAAGACCAAAAGAAGAATAGTTCACATGAAATAGTCACATGAAGAGGAAAATGCTACGTTACCGTGACTCTTACTCTCTGACAGGTCCTATCAGATTACCTTTTCTTTCTTCTAATTCCCAGCAGCTGCTGGTGTTTGGTTATTCAAATGTACTTATTCAACTCCAGCACCAGGTACAATCACAAGCAAGATAACTTACATCTTTTGCTTTTCTAGAAGCCTCACTGTTATGTTCAGGAACTGTCACAGAGGTGTCCAACACCATGCTTAGACAATTTTGTTGTGAGGTAAGATCTCCTTTAGGACGCACAAGCATTCATTGGTTTCCTCTATTGTTTTTCCCAGTGCACATTAACTTTCAAGAAGTGCTTGTGCTTTTGGTTTGGGAGCTGATGTGGTCAAAAGATTTGTTTTATTGCTACTTACATTGTAGGAAGGATATTATAACTATAGCATCACATTAATTAAACTTGTGAATAATTACAAAAGTGTAGGAAGCTGTTTGTAACATTGTAAAAACAAAGTTGTGCATACATTTAATGAAAATCTTGTCACTTTCAGAAAAGTAACAATAGCAATGCTTAAGATTCCTCTTGATAGACATTAGGAACAGGAAATGCAATGTATGCCCTGAGTGCACCAATTAGCTTTGATTGCCCTGAGAACACCTGGTAGCTCCACTTCTTAATCCGAAGCCTCTGGCCCACTAGCTCCATTTAAACTCAGGCTCAGGCCCAAGTCTTTGCCTGAACTACACTGTAGGGTAGGTCTGTATCCAGCTCAGTTCCTTGATGATCCAGGCTTGTTGATTGGACCTCCTGAACTGACCTCAAGGCTAACATGTCTCTTTGAATATGTCTGATCACTGGACTGTTGTCTGAGCCTGCCACTGTCACCAGCCTTGCTGTTAGTCTTGCTTGGGTAGTGGGGGACTGTGCTCTTGTTTGTGGCCATTGTTTCTACCTACCTGCACTGTGGTCAGCTCCTCGTCTTCTCTCATGAATTGACTTCCTTCTTGTTGCTCCTCGACATAGCATATAGTTTGCTAACCAAACCAGAGGCATGGGAATCATGATTTTTAGCTCATTCACAATATTGTCATTGGATCCCAATTTTCAAAGCAGTCAATCTGAGCTTTTTAGTCTTCGGCTATGTAAATAAGTGTTGCAGTTAGCTACTGTCATCTTTAACTTTTAAGCTTTTCAAGGGAGGATGCAGTTTAAGAGGTTTTAACCCATTTTCTTTCTGGATTAGAGACCTAAACCACCAAAATGTCTTAATCCAACCTTTAACTAGTTGAGGCTTAATTCTTCAGTGTGCAGCATACTCTCAAAATGACTCAGCATTCACACAGGGAAAAAAGGATACTGGTAGTTTTCTGTCAAATCTTATCCAACTTAAGCTGATTTTCTCCGACCTGAAATGCCAAAGCAAGACAATCCACAAAGCATGCTGCACTCCTTTTACAGGTCCCCTTTGGTGAACATTTGATATGCTGTCTAGATTAAAGAGCAGGCCCAGTATCTGTATCTCTAGGTGCTGAAGTCTACAGTAATACTGGGTAGAGAATCTATCCGAGTCTTACTTTTGCTCTTACTTCTTGACTTCGCAGTGAAAAATACAAAACCTGGAAACATGAAAGGGCTTCCAGAGCCAGCAGAGAAATAAATATTCTAATTTTAACCCTGGAGAAAAGCCTCTTGGTCCTTGTCAGATCAGACTGACTTCTGCATTTAGGAGCTAAGATTTGGGAAGACAAGAAATCATAAGGGTTTCTTTACCTATAGCTACTCGATACCAGTAGGTTGAACAGATTCTTTATTGGGTCAGGCCAGCTGGACAAGCTTAGCTTAGTTCACACTTTAAAAAAAACACTTCCAAGTTAACATGGGATTATTTAAGTTCTTTGTAGGAACTGACTGGCTTGTGTTGTATTGAACCAAGAAGAGGAATTGTTTGGCAGAGGTGATAGCTGGTGTAGGAGAAAACCTTGCTGCAAGAAGAGACAACTGACCTCCAATGTCTATGCCAATTCTGAGGTACTCTAACTTGTCAATACAGATACAGCTTATGATGCTGGTCCAATACACTTCAGACTTAGGTATACTGTTTGGATGTTCTGGCTTAGTGGGTCAGGATGACCAAAAACATGTCAAGCAAAATAAACAGGCCAGGCTTTCTGGAACCATTTTACAATGCCAAATAGAAGTGCCAATCATAAGCTTGTGTTGAGATTATCAATGTAAACTTCCATCTTCTGTCTTTCTCAAGCAGTGGAAAGGTTACAATATATGAGTTAGGGCAGAACTCAGATTTAAAAATGAATTTATTTAATGTCAATTAGAAGTCACAGAATATTCTGCTTGGGGTCCTTTATGCCCTTTAGTCATGTCTGTCAAGCCCACACAAGAGTCTGCAGCACCTATGGGTTTGCACTAGATGCTTCATTTTATGTAGCTAATGATTTTAATTGGATTAGCACTGTTGATTATCTAAAATAATTCTTATGATGTAAAGGGGACTGTTCACAGCTCTCAGATCTATGTTCTTAGACCTCTGCAAGCAACTCCAAGGACTACTTACCTGGTGTAAGTCTTCTTGTTTATCAACAGCCCATTTTAGAGCACCAATATAGGCTTAATACAAACCATTCATTGACTGGAAATGGATGAACCTTAAAACACAAGACCAGCTAAGTAATTCTAGACATTATTTTTTTGGTCACAAGTATTGTAATTAAGTGTATTATGCTTTGTCACTAATGGCATGTTTATGTAAAAATACCACTGATATCAATGTTTATGTATAAATACCACAATTTCAATGATAATGGCTATATTTAAACTTTCATTTAATATTGAAGCATGAATGACAGTAGATTTGCCAGCTCAAGACAATGTCAGGCACAACAAAACCTTGACAATCTGTGCAAGTTTAAATTGCTACAAAATCAGGCATACGCTCTCCCCTGACTGTTTTAATGCAGGAGTTTAGTCTTCTCTTGTCATTAGGTTTTCCTAGGGTTTTTGTTCTATTTACTTCAAAATAAGATTATTAGACACTGGTTAATGTTTTTTGAAGCTCCATAGCAGCAAGTTACAGAGCTGTTTGTCATACAATGTAAGCTGAGCTGTAACAATTCTACAGCAAGTGTACATGTTTGAAGATCTGGATTTATAGGCTCATGGGAGCTTAATTTCACTGACTAAGCTCACTGGGGCCCAGAACAGCAATTTTAGAAGTATTTTAACTTAGTTTGATTATTCTTCCCAGCAAATTAAAACACTAAAGATGTGTTGTCCCACATTTGTCAAAGGTTAAAACTGTGCATGTTGGTCCCTGACAAGGACAAATGGTTGAATCATGGCAACTTCACTGTGAGCTCCAGACCTATCAACTCCAGGCCTTTGAAATGGGTTGAGATACTGCAGTGATAAGTTTATTTGCAACCATTAAGATCAGGCTTTTATTGACATAGACAAGAAGTGATAACAGGATGACAACTAGAAAGACAATGTTATTTTGCAAGATAATTGCTAATATATTAGAAAAATCATTAATTAAAATATAAGTAAGACTACTAAAACCAGACTTTTTTCCATATTTTTGTCATTGTTGGAGTTCACCCTTGCTAATGCATCCTTTTCATTAACTTCCACTGGGTCCACCAGTACTAAGTTAAACTGAATTTATCTGATTGCATTCAAAGATGTTTTTGCATCTGCATGCTTCACTTTTCTAAATATTCTCAGGTTTTTAAGTACTGCTTAGGAGATACCAAGCCAAACAGCTCCTCCACCTACCTTGTCATACTGGTTTTTTGTCCCGCTTTATCTGATGGGAACGTTGTCATTGCCATAGAAATCACTAGAAAATGGGGCAGAATGTTTCACACTGCCATTCCAAAGTCTCTTTTGATATTGGTACTAAAAGAATTAAATCCCCAATCCCCAACCTGACCAGCTTTTGCTTCCCAACCTCTGTTTCCATGGCATTCTCAGCTGGCAGAAGGCAGAGAGCTAGTACAGTAAAAAAGAGGCAGACCAGCTTGTGCAGTACTTTCCTAGCAACACCTACTGCTTGTAGGATACTATTGTGTTAACTTCAACAAGAATAAAAACAGAATCTCTTTCTACCTTTTTTCTTTTTCTCTTTCAAGTGTATAAATGGAGGAGAGAGATTGAATGGGCCTTAGCAATTGCTGACCTTTGCATTTATAGTGCTACAGCAGAGCCGTAACCTTCAGCAGCAAGACAGGCTCCTGGTTTAACAAGCTGCATTTGTAATCATAAGGAGAAATAAATATCTAATCAGAATGCTGGTCTTTCATAGCTTTTTTGAGTGAAATTTGTAACTATCTAGTTTTTGCTCATGTGTTACTCTAAGACATGATTCCAACACTTGGGTTTTTTAAAGAATTCCTTGGTTTATATATAGGAAATTATTTATGCACTATTTTTGTAGGTAAGAGTTATAAAAACTTGTTATAATATTAATTACTATAATATTATACTTAAAGGATACTTAATTCAGTGGGGCTACTTCAGTTGTAAATCCATTGTAAGTGCACCTAAAGACTTTGAAATGGACCAAGCAGATAAACCATGACACTCCATGAGGTCCTATTAGATATTAGTTCCACCAACACAGATCAGACTGCAATACAGAAGATCTAAAATCATAGATCCCACTAGTCAAAATCATATTCCATCCTGATATTAGAATACTGAAGCTCTGTTCAAAATGTGAAATGAGAAAGTGAACAGGTACAGTTATTGTGGGCTGTTTCATTTGCCCATGACTTTCCTGCACCTTTCTCTCGAGTGACTCAAAAGAATTGTGTAGTCACTTCCCTTCTGATAGCATTAAAAATAAATTTTACAAGTTTTAGGATGTAAAGAGGAGGGAAATTGAGAAATCTATTTTGATTCTAAAAGTTTGGCTGTTTGGAAGTCTGAAATTGCCAGGATGGGAACGCTGCAGAAGAGAATACTGAGAAGATATGTACTACTTCAGATGTGTTAAGAGCTCTGCAAAGAGGATGAGAATGCCCTCTGTGTACAATCCATGAAAAAATGGGCTAAAATTGCAGCAGACTTAGATTTGACATTAGGTGTTACTTTCTGAGAGGAAAGATACCCAGTCTCTGGAATAGTTTAGCTGTGCTGAGGAACTTGATTGGCAAATGTCTACTAGCAATGATGACTGTAAATGAATAATTGATCCTACTTTGGGTGGTAGGGTGGACTTCCTGAAGCCTCTTCTCACTTGCTTTTTTAGTTATTCTGTATACTTGAGATACCAAAGGGTCTGATATTTGCCACACTAAACACTTAGTCAAACCACTTAAAACAGGCAAAACAGAAAGCCTATAAGCAATGGTGATATATTAATTACTCTCTTTAGTAGAGTGGAGGCTGACTATTCAACTACTTTAAAATATGCAGACATATTAATTTCCTCATCATTGGTACCTCCAATCTCCTTACTCAGAGTTCAGAAGACAAGTATGTTTAAGAACATTCAACAAACAGATCCACAGATATGTTCTCCAAGAAGCCCTAGTTACTACTAATATTTAGAAGGGAGGAAATCTTTCCATTGGGCCATTCAATTCACATGCCATAAGCTCTGTGAATGCCATCTGATAGAATAAGAGCTAAAACAAAGCTCTGAGTCTTAGTAGCTCCTGGCTACAAAGGTGTGCTGTCTTGTTACCATGTCTTATGTGAAACTTTAACATACAGGAAGATTTCCTGGGCAACAAAAGAATGTAAATTGATCCTTTTAATGCTTTGGGGCATATCAATAACACTTCAGTTCACTTGGCAATTTCCAGCAAAGGCAAGGCTATGTCTTTCAAATAGCACTGCGAAGACTCAGACTTTATATTTTTTTAATTTCAATCAATTCGCCAGTTGCCACTTTCTATTAAATTATAAAACAAAACACAAAAAACCTCCCAACGACAAAGCCTAAACATCACCTGTGGTTTCTAATCCCTCGTGCCCTTCACACCAAGGGAAAATGCTGTAAATAACCACAAAGCCACCTCATTAATTCCTTTAAAGTGTCTCCTTACACTCTCCTTTGCCACACTAGCAGAAGTCCTTGGCTGAGACTTATACCTCTCATGCTGGCAGATCCAGTTTCTCAATAAGCTCCCTCTCCTGGTACACTCTGGCTGCATGCTTAAATGTCCCACTCTTCAGGAAAGGAAATAACTTCTGAACAGTTCACGGGAGATGAGGCACCAGCCTTGATTCAATGGCAATACTCAATGCTGGAAGTCAGTCTGAAGCTTCAGGTGAAGTAGGCTTCTGAGGTCTGAAGAGATGGAGTCTTTGTAAGCCAAGATGAAGTATGGGTCTAAACAAAATAATGGGATCTCTGAGCCTGATGGGATGCGTGCCTGGGGTATTTCACTTCAAAGACTGCCAAAAAAAGAGAAGAGCCGGAATGAAGCATGTTTCTGACCTCTGAGGAAAAAGCACTAGGAAGTCTAGACAGCCATCTTAACTATATGTTAGTTCAACAATATAGTATTCATCCTGTCTTCAGCTCGTAGTTCATCTGTTGCAGGGCAGGGACTGCCATTAATGCTGAATTCTACAGGGTTTTTGCCACTCTTACTAACAAATCAGACCTATCTAAGCCCACCAGCCTCCAGCCAGTGCATCACCTGGTGTCTGAGTGCCCAAAAGCACTTGCTACCATGACTGCCTGGCACCATGGTTCTTCTGAGGGTGGCATGAAGGGGCTCTATCCCTGTAATTCCAGCACCAGGTCTCTGAGGAAACCCTCCGTACTGCCAGATATCCACTAAGCTACTGACCTGCAAACTGCCCCTTGCAGCTTCTAGGGTAAGAACTCTCTCAGCACTTCAGGTGTGCTCCCAGGATTTGGCCATAATCACACTGCAGGAAGTCAGTAGACTTAGCAGGGTGGTCTGAGGACACGAGGCTCTGCAGGAAACATGTGAGCTAGATCACGAGTATGCCTGCAGACATTCAGCTGGTGTGCTGCCTCTCTGGGGATACCCTCTTTGGTAGCTGCACCTCTGGAGGAGCTGTTGCCTCTACAGAAACACCTACGCAGAGAACTCCTCTTGCGAGGGTGCACTACTATAAAATGAAAAAACTGTTTCAAAGAAACCCTTATAGTTAAGCAGAGTTGTAGCAGAATCAATGCCCGCCCTTCCCTGAAAGGCAAACACATTTTATTAATGTGAATTATAACCTAAACCAGTATACTCTCTATAAGACTGTAAGTTACAGTGCACCACGTCCATACATTACATCTCTTCTACAGGTTTGCTTCAGTACAGCTACATAAATTAAGTTATGGTGATGGGTAGTTATTAATACTGAGACAGATTTAGTATAATCTCTATGATTTCCTTATGTCTCTCTTCATTATCACCAATACTTTTCTGGTTTGTGATGCTTCTGAGTCTGAGGAAAATTCTCTGAGGACAGCTGATTCAACTCTTACAACACAAATGGATTTACCTTTCCTTTGACAACTATCTCTGGCCCTCAGAAAGAAGTTATTTTATTTTGAAATCTAATAGCTTTGACTTCTGGTTTCCTGATTTTTCCTTTGTGGTACAGCCATTAGACTGAAAACAATGTGGGTTTTTAAATCAAAGTGGAAAAAATATAGATTCCCTAACACAAAGTAAGGAGGCCAAGCAACAGTCCTTTCCAAAGAACTGAAATTTTTATTTGCTGTCCCCTTGCTGACCAAGGCTTTTTCTTTAGTACAAGTCTCTCATCAGCCTACCTATGTGCTATAGCACCACCAGTTAAAAGATAAAGATCTATATGTGTCTTTTAACCCCACTGCATTGTACAGTATAAGGAGCTATTTAGCCTGACATCCATTTTGTTAGTTTCTACCAGCAGCAGCTGGCAGTTTTCTCTGGGGTTTTCTTCACAGCATCTGGCTTGGGTCAGGTCACTATAAAAAATTTATCAAACATCCTTTACAGGACTGGCTTGAGCTTTTTTAAATAAGGAAATCTCATCTATCTCCAGTCTTACAAAGGTTTGTTTTTTTTCCCCATTCTGTCAGCACAGAAGATATATTAAGCACTGTGTTTAATGAGATATTGAACATCTCTTTGTTCTGAGTGTATACTGGAGCAGGCTGTGCTTAGAAAACACATCACTTGGGTTTATTTTATTCTGTGTTTGGAGCAAAAGTTGTTATGTTGTGATAAAATACGTATTTCTTTGTTTTTAAAAGCAATAAAATGGACTAGACTCTAGGCTATATGTCAGCTGATACTGTAATGGAGCAAGACAGGCTGGGCAACTGTGTAACTCAGATGAAATGTGGGGCTAATTATGAGGATGATTATTTAAGGAAAAAAAAAACGAAGTAGGAAGAACATAAGAACTGCCATACTGATTCAAAACAAATGTCTGTCTCTAAACATGATCATAAGTTCACATGTAGGGAAGAATAAGAACCACTTAAGTATATATGGTTTTTACCTTTAATAGCCTTCCAGCTTCTTACAGGCTTAATCTTAGATTTCTGAAATCTTTTTTAGTTGGTTTATTTAGCAAGACTTTATGAATCATTCTTCCAAGTACTCCTTGCCCTGAACTTATATAAACGTCTTCCACTACTGCATGTTCTGCAAGGATTTCCACAGGTCTGGGACTCAAAGTGTGAGGAACTACCATCCCAAACTTCATTTGATGACTCCTAATGTCCCTGGAAGGGACAGTGGATAATTGATATCTATCCATTTCAGTCATGCTATTTACAATTTTGTAGATCTCTGTCACGTCCCCACAAATAATCTCTTTTTTTTACAGAATTCCAGCCCACCTACTCATTCATTGTATAGATGACATTCTTTACTATTTGACTGTCAAAAATGTCCTTCTCTGGATCTTTTTTAAGCTTTAATGTGCCCTTTCTTAAATAAGGAGACCAGAACTGCAAATAGTATTCGAAGTACAAGAAGCATGCATTAATTCAGTGATTTCTGTCTTGTTCTTTACTCCTTTCCTAATAGTTCATAGCATTTGATTTATATTTTTTGATTGCTGCTGAGCACTGAGATACTGCTTTCTTGGAACTATTTATCCTAACCTTGAATACTCTCTCACTTCTAAGTGGTAATGGTCAGGTCAAAGTCCACTACTTGATATATGAAGCCAAGATTGTTTTTCACCACAGCATTTCACAAGATGTTTTATTGCCTGTCATGAAGCCATTTTGCTCCTCTGTCATGAATCCTCATAAGATATTTCAGCAGTTGTATGCTCAGCCCTAGCTCCAATTACATTGATAAATGTATCATCAGGAAACTTTGGAATCTCTCACTGCCCATCCCTTTTTCCAGGTCATTCAGGCTTTACTAAAGCATGTGGATCCCAGCACAAAGTTCTGTCAAACTCTTTTCTTTTACTGAGAATTTAGACTTTTAATTCCTACTGTATTTTATTTATAGCTGTGTTTGTTCAGCTTGAAGAGAAGGCTAAAGGGAAATCTCATTGCTTTGTTTGGCTTTTTAAGATGAGACTACAGAGAACACAAAGGTGAACTCATAGGTTCACATGGAAAGGAGAAGAGGTGACAGACATGAGTTGCTTCAAGGGAAATTCTGATTAGGAAAAAAAAAGATTTTTTTCACAGTGCCCCAAGACACCAAAGAGCTTGTGGGATTTCTATCCTTCAGAATATCCAATGTTTGACTTTTCATGACCCCAAGACACCTTTAAGCTGTTAGCAGGCATTGCTTTGAGCAGGATGTTGGACAATATGATCTCCAGAAGTCCATCCAACCTAAATTCTTACAGGTTCCTATGCCTTTAAGGCTGAATTTTCCATCTTCTCCCATGATTTTTCAGTGTCCTTTCTTGAAGGATATTGTCAAGATCTTTTGGAAGTCCCAGTAAACTATATCAACAGGATCACCCAGAACCTCATACTTACTATCAGTGAACTCCAGGAGGATTACAAGGCAGAGCCATGTTTTCTCTTTTCAAGATCATAAGCATCATCAGGTGTGGATGGAATGAATACACAGTGCCATAAGTAATTAATCTATTTCTTCTTTAAGTTTTTAGGTGTATACCACCCACCACTGGTATTTGCTACTTGTCATTGTATTTCTTTGAATCATAATCCCTTCCAAAGTTGCTTCAATTTTCAGACAAATGGTTCACTGTGTTGCCCTTAAAAAATGAAGCCTGTGTTGTAATCTCCTGTCTTTTCTATAATGAACCTGGATGCTAATAATCTATTTAGCTTTTCTCCATGGTCTTACCCTTCTGACTGCTCCTTTTCTACTCCAGTTAAGGAAGTGCTACAAAATGTTCGCCAGATATTTTTTCTCCTGATGTCCTAAGAGAAGAATGTAGTATTAATTTTAGCTCTTTTAGGAAAGTAGTCTGATTTTTTTGATCTGCTTGATTATATTTTCACATTTCGTCTACCCAAATTTATGCTTCTTTTTTTTTATTACTTTTTAAATAAAACTTTAGATTTTAAAATTATTCTTTTTGAATTCTACGACTGTGGTTTAACCATTTCATCTTTCTTTTGCCAGTTTTCAAGCCCCTTCTAACATACAGTTAGCAATGCTATTGTGCCTCCACTGTGGTGTTCTCCAGGCTTTAAACCACCTGTAACTTAATTGTTTACTGCCTAATGGATGGCACAATTGTTTGGAACAGATCTTTGTCACTGTCTTGTCAAGGGCTTCATTTCCTCTTGTGGGATTGCTAGCCAGCTGATCCAGGAAAGAATCATTGACTATTTCATCTACAGTTTATGACCCTGACTGAGGTTTCTCTCTTCTACACAGTAGTTGAAGTGTCTCTGACTTTAGAATCATAGAATCACTAGGTTTGTCAGAGTCCAACTGTTAACCCAGAGCTGCTGTGGACATGACTAAACAGTATCTCCAAGTGTCACATCCACACACCTTTTGAACACTTCCAGGGATGGTGATCCTATCACTTTCCTGGACAGCTTGTTCCAGTGCCTGACCACCCTTTAAATGAAGAAATTATTCCTAATGTCCAATTTCAATCTGCCATTGCACAACTTGAGGCCCTTTCATGTCACCCTGTCCCCTGCTACCTGTGAGAAGAGACTGATCCCCACCTGGCTACAGCCTCCTTTCAGGCAGTTGTAGAGAGAGATAAGGCCTCCCCTGAGCCTCCTCTTCTCCAGGGTAAACAACCCCAACTTCCTCAGCTGCTCCTGGTCAGACTTGCGCTCCAGACCCTTCACCAGCTCCACTGCCCTTCTCTGGACTCACTCCAGCACCTCAATGTCCTTCCTGAACTGAGCTGGGCACAGGATTTGAGGTGCGGCCTCAGCAGTGCTGAGTACAGGGGGCCAGTCACTGCCCTGGTCCTGCTGGCCACACGGTTGCTGATACAGGCCAGGATGCCACTGGCCTTCTTGGCCACCTAGGCACACAGTGGCTCACATTCCAATGGCTTCTTACAACTTAATTCAGCCTGTCTCTGCTCTTGGTTGGAAGGCTGATGATGTTGACCCCATTCTGTAGCCTTCCTCTTTGGGTCTGGCATTTCAATCCAGCTTCTGTGCTACCTTTTAAGGTGGTCAGTTTGTTAATTCAATTTGATTCTAAGCTCTAACTAAACACAGAATTCTACTGAAGTAATTACACAGTACACTTTTGTCATCCCATTATATTTTGTACACTAGGATCACAGAATGCCACTGGCTATTTTTGTTCCATCCACTCAAAATAAGGAACTAAACCAGCTGTAAATTGGTAACTGTTCAGTCATATCATTAGTAGTTTTGGTACAATTCCTTTGCTTTCAGACTGCAGCAGATCTTGTTCTGTTTTGACCCTGGAGCCTGCTACTCTCACTCTACTATTACCAACATCTTCTGTTTCTCTACTACTCTGCTGAGAGCTGAATGCTTTCACCTTCATTGCAAAATCATTAATTCTACTCCATTTTCTTCATCCTGATAATCTTTTGTTCTGGCACTTTGATTTTGTTTTTAGCCCATATGTTGTGGTGTGTTTTTTAGTTATAATGGTTTCTCCCATGTTCCCCCTATCCTTATTGTATGGTTTTCCCCAAACTGTCAATCCCCTAACCCCGCCTGCAGTGTGGGGTTCACCCTTTTCTCCCTCTAATGTCAATCCATAAACCACTCCCTAAGCCCACATGTCAATCCCTCCTCTGCTGTACCCTGATTGGTTTATTTGTTGAACCCTCCCCTGAGATCCAGACCCTTTATAAACCCACGTTCCCAGATAAGATCGTCTTGTCTGCATCACCCCCTCCATCAATAAAGACTGTTGGAACTGTGAGCTGGCAGACCCTTGCTTATTCTTCGCCCTCTTCGCCTGGATTAACAACAAAGCTCCTAAGCGAGGCCTGCTAAGGCCAGAGTCAGCGCTCAAAGGGTACGAAATCCTCGTCTCCCCCAAAGCTGCACCTCCTGGGCCAAGGCTCGTGAGCCATACAAGGCAAAAAACAGTTTACCCATAGAGTAACAATATTGACTGTAACTGAAGACATTCTGCTACTTTGAAAAATCTCCGCTCTAATTATGCCTTCACCACAAAAAGTGTTTCAACATATATAATTCTGATTCTATTTTAAAAATAAAACTACACTTACATAGACATTCCTTTCCATGTTGAATCCCAAGTATTGACCAAACATCACAGAACTCTCTTTTTGGAGTTCAATACATAATTTCATACACCCTGAGAAGCAGAAAAAAAAAAACCTAGCTAGAGTTTCATCTTTGCTTTCAGCATTTCAGCTTTTAATGGTGACTTGCAAAGTAATTGGTGAATATAATTAGTTGGCAACAAAATTACCATTGGAGACCAGTAGGAAGTAATTTTTGGAACACAATCTCCAGGCATCAGTGAATTACTTACTTCAAACTTCTTCCTATGTTTTTCATTTATGAAGCATGGAACTCCATAAAAAACTGTTATATTGTATTGTTTGAGTGTCAAAACAAGATTATTTGGGGCAAGGCTTTTGACAGGGACACACTGATTTAGGTGCCATGGTTCTGAATTTCCTCCCTCTTCACAGTTTGGTACTTCCTTATGCATTAAAAAGTATGTGTGTAGCTAGAGACTCAGAATAAATAGAAAGGATTATATATAAGTAGATAAAAGATATTTAACACATAAATAAGAAGAAGCTTTTTTGGTAAGAAAAATAACATTTTTGAAAGAGAAAAGGAAACAGCTGGTTTACAGATCAATATTGAAACAAATACTTCAAATCACCTGTTAAAGATCACGTTTTACTCTGTATTGTGGTAGACTACAAGTCTTTGTTGCGACTCAGATTGCAGCAACTAAAGAAAGACTAAGGGAAGTAACTATATAGATTATTCAGCTTGATTGTAAGAGCACCCTAGGATGTGGAATGCAAATGAATAGTAAGAGCACAGGAACTGGATGTAACCTTTTTGTAATTTTCTACTTATTTCCAGTGACTCTTTTGATGACTTGGATAACGTCACTCAATCCCTGCCTCTGTTTCCCAGCTATAAAGATGGTACAACTGACTGAGAATGGGGTTATCTCTGATGTGATTATTTTCTTTTTTCCAGGATACTGAATTGGAACAGAAAAAAAAAATTATTTGCAAAACAAACATTCCCCAAAACGTTGCTTTGGAATTACCACAACTTCAATTTTTGTGCTTTCTCTGTAATAGAACTGTGCCTCTTAAACTGAAGTGTTTGAATTCCTAAATACAATATATGTGTCACATCTTTTCCATCAGTGGTTGTTCTTTCAAGAATTTAATACAGTATAAAGTTCAAACAAGAGGAATCAAAATTAAGAAGTTCTACACCACACAAACAAAATGTTTTTTTCTCCATTTGAACAATGCAGTTGATCCCGACACACTCCCGACAAATGCTTTCATTTTGATGAAGCTACATTTCATTTGAAGTCATTAACTCAGTATGCATATTGGTTTTATGACATTTGGTTGTTCTTGCCTCCCATCTGACATCTTGTTTCACAGGTAATAATTATTTTTGTGTCTGTCTTTCCTTCTCTTTTCCAAAAATACTTTACTCCTCTTACAAATACCCTCTTTATTCCACGTATTTCAAACATTCTTTTTTTCTCCTCATGTTGTCTGGCTGATTAAAATAATGAAGTTAAGTTCAAAGCAACTGTTTCCAGGATCTGCTCAGAGTGAATTTTGCTGTATCTTTTTGAATGCAAAAGGGCTTGTGTGCCTTAAAGTTTGTTCATCTCTTCTGATTATATCCATTGTATTATTAAAGATACTTTCTCCTACAAACTTTGCCCCTCTTCTTTTTGAGACAAACTGTTCCATCAGGACTCTTGTGCACACCTTGGTACTAACACTGACTTTCAAAGAACCTTGCAATTTATGACTAGAGATGGGTGAGATTATGATAAGGCTGCAATAGATTGTACAACTGGACTTGCCCTAGCACATCCTCTACTGTAGGAACAGCTTTGGAAAATGACACCATTCTCCCCTCACTGCAATCCTCTTACCTGCTGCTTCTTTACAGCCTGTCTAGGCAATCAGATGTTGACTGCCAATTAGGCTTGATAAAACTGCAGGAGTTTCTTGTATTCTCTCAACAATAGTCTTTCTGAGTTGCTGGCAGCTTTTGGAGGGCTTGTGGCTACATGTACAGCAAGAGACCTCAGTGAGCTTGAGCACTTTGTTTATTTGGTGATTTAGGTCATTTAGATCTTGCCCTTACTGCACTATCTACCACAGTCATAGCATAAAAGATTCAAGATTTTATTTAAGATTTTCTTTTGGAGCAAAAATAATGTTAAGATACATCAATTGGCAGNGCTGACTAAAAGAACTGAGTCTCTGTTTGCTCTGAGCTCTGACACTTCTCAGCCTTTCTGAAATATATCAAAAAGTTATTACGAATCTAGGGTCTTTCTATCCACTGGCCATATGCAGAGTTCCCCTGAACTAAATGGGGTTGAATCTGTCTACACTATCAGCTTTACACAAAAGGTTCAGAAGAGAAACAAAAAGGAGATGATGATTTTTTAGGATGGAGGATGGTGTCAGTTACATCACTTTTCCACTTTCTTCTAGTTAAAGGGGGAAAAGTGGGAACAGTTCTTAGTATCTTGGAAAATGATGTTGAACTTCAAACCTTGTTAGTACTTCTGAGTTAAAAAACTAATATTTAACAAACACATTTGGAAAGTAGTCTGACTGAAATAAAAATCGCTCCTAATGGATTCAAATCAGATAGGAGTTGGCAAATGCACTAAAAGGGTCTGATTTGGAGCTGCACATACAGAAGCATCATGTCGGGGAGGAGGAAGGTGACAATTCCTGTTTATGCATTTTTGGCAAGCTGCACCTGAAGGATGGGATGATTTTCTGGAAACTGTGATGCCAGAAATACACAGCTAAACAGGGGGGAACTGAGAAGAGCAAAGGGAATAATTAGAGACCTATGGGGGTGGGACAGGGTTTCTAGATTATTTTGTTAAGGAAACCAAGAAATGCAATTGCACTGCTTTTCTGCCAGTATGCCAACAATAGCACTTGAATCTCTTGACCAATTTGAAAAAAGCCTGACAAAAAAGGAGAAGTTTAAAAACACTGAGCTCCTGCAGGTTTTACAAAAATCAGCAACCAGGGAGAGGAGACTCAGATTTGTAAAAAACAGGTGGAAGCGTGAACTCAGCTGCATTATTTGACACAAGAGAATCCAAAGCTGTCATCCAAAAGCAGTCTTTATAAGGTTTCTGTCAATGGAACTGTTTGTTTGTCATTTAGAGGTAGGAGTGGTTTTTGCTTGTTTGTTTGTTTGTTTCTTTATAAAATATGTTTAAAAGAAGCCCAAGACTTCTGCCTGAGATGATTTTTAAAATGTTCATTGCTGCAGGAATGCTATTGGCACTCATTATAAAATTATGCGTAATACCAGATCCTGTCCAGAACAGGCCCCAAAATTCCTACCTGAAATGGAATCTCTTTGGGCCAGTGTTTTCTCTCTGCCATGGAAAGGACTGTTTCCATTTATTCTCATGCTAGAGCTAGTGCTGGCCCTTTTCTCTCTCTTAAAATACTGTGGTACCAACAAACTTAAAGAAATGAAAAGTCATGAGTCAGTTGCCAAAAAACCCTGCTCTTGAAAATTATGATATGTTGATAAAATATATTTTACTTTGGATTTGGCCAATCTTTGGGATTTTTTTAAGTCCCTCAATTTCTGGAGAGAGAGAGAAGTCACAATGTCCCACTTTCATTAATGTATTGTGAGAAATTACTTTGAGCCCTTGGTGCTATGGGATATTTCACCCTTCATGGCTGTCCCTTAAATGGCAAACCCACTGAGACTGAAAACTCCTCCACAGCTTTCATATCCCCAGTCTTCTATCAGTCTGAGAAAGAGCACCACTCTTCTAGGCAAAGAACCTGCAGGGAAACCCTCTGAAATGGTTTGTTTCTTCTTTCAGTTTGCCTCATGGAAGAAAACAAACAACCATGATTGCTTACAGCTAGTGAAAAGGGAGTATTGGTGGAACTGAGAAATTTAGAATGTGGCATTTGGTCAATACAAAAGGAAGATATGGGGGAGAAGGAATGTTCCTAAGATTGAGGGGAGGTCTAGAATCATAAAGAAATATGCATTTGTCATGCATAGGGCATATGTTGTGATGTCCTATGCGTGACTACAATTGAATATTTCTTGTTATGAACTGAGAAGAAAAGGTCATGGGTTCTATAATAATGATTGGCTTTTCAAGTTTAGGAAAGTCATTTACCTGAGTTGTTACAACAGCTATATTGATACTCCATTTCTAGATTTCACAGCAATCTGCTCTAGACTGGAATTCAGAGAAATTGATTTAATAGAATGCCTGACAGTGACAAGACTACTAACCAGGCAATGAAATTCTCTTGAAGGCTTTCATGTATCATTCCAGCTTTGGGATATAATATATTGAACTAGACTGGGCTTCCCACACACTGTTGATTGAACAACAGTGTCAGATGTTTCATCATTACAAAACAAATGTGTGAAAATCAGAAAATTACCACCAAAGGTTAGAAATACTGTCAATAAGAGCTCAATTGCTTCATATAGACCTGTCAAAAAATGAGATGACTTTTATGGTTTCTTCCTTATTTCTCTCTAGTAAATTCTACTGCTTTCGTACAAAAATAATACAAAATCATTTTCTGTGTCTAGGACTTTGTAGACATAAGGCAAAACATTGCCAAAAGCCTGAGAGAGGTGAACCGTCCCATCTGCTCAGCACTGTTAAAGCCACATCTGGAGGGACAATTCTAGTTCATGGCTCCCCAGCACAGGAAAGACATGGACATGGAGCAGCTGGTCAAGTGCAGGGCAAGGAAGATAGTTTACAAATTGCCATATGAGGAACGGCTGAGAGATGGAACTAGTTAGCCTAGAGAACAGAAAGCTTGGAGACATCTTATAGATGTGAATAAATATCTGTTGGGAGGGTGTAAGCAAGACTGAGTCAAGCTCTCTTCAGCGGTGCCCAGTGATATAGCAAGTGGCAATGGGTAGAAACTGAAATACAGGGGGTCTTGTCTGAACACGAGAAAATGCTTTTTTACTGTGCAGGTGACTAAGCACTGGCACAGGTAGCCCAGAGAGGCTGTGGAGTCCCCATCCTTGGAGAGACTCAAGGCCATCTGGATGCAGTCCTTAGCAACCTGCTCTAGTTGACCCTGCTTGACCAGGTTAGCTGGACCAGATGGTGCCTTCCAATCTGAAAGTTTCTGTGATTATGTGCTTTTCAGCAAAACAGTTTTAGTCACAATATTGACTTGGTGCAAGTTTACACTCCAACCCCCATAACATTCAAAACCTGTAATTCTGCAAGGGTTTTCAGCTTTCCCTTTTAAGTTGTAAGAAACTATATAAAAAAAGCCATACTCTTTGTATTCATTTTTTATTTCCCGCTGAGCAGTTAAGAATTCACGTGCTTGACCCAGTATAAAGCAATTAACACAAATACAGAACAGATATAAATAACTGTGTCAGTAATTAATAAGCAGAAAGGTGAGCAGGATAACTTAACCTCATGTAATATTTTCTTCATAAAATTATCTTGGAGACACTTGCACCTTATGGTTTTAAACCTTTTATATTTTGGTTAGTTTCTGCTTAAAGCTGTGATTCATGAACACTAAGGCCATTGCTCTAGTGAATGCAGCTACTTGAGCTACATCCTGTACTTGGCATGTCTACACAAATCATCTGAAGGACTGAGTATGGACTACCTATATACCTCTAACAACATAATAATGATGTCTAATATTGACATTCCAGTCACATTTTAGTTATTTCTGATACTAAACATATGGTGGTACCTCACCTTCTTCTTATAATCCTTTTTTTTTTCAGTCTTGCTTCCTTTAGTCTTGAAGAAGCTGCCTGTTGTTAATGAATGGATAAATTCTTCAGCACTAGCCTATTACATGAAAACTATCTTCCCTGCTGGTCACAGATGGTGGGAAGTGATCCTATTGATTTGTTAGTACTTAGTTAGAAGGATTACATCTAGCAGTAATAATGTGGCCAGACCCTGGGACAAATCACCATACGAGTTACTGGAGGGTCTGTGTCTTAAACTGAGTGTGACATTATTATATTTACCAGCCTTCCATAGTGCTTTGCTTATTAACACCACTGTAATCTCTTCTGAGCCATCTGTCGGTCATTCAAATTTCTGTTTCCTTCATGTGCTGGAAAAGTTGGGAGTCTTCAGTTTCTGAACTGAATTTGGACATTATCCTACAAAAGTTCTGGTGGTAACCATAGTGCTTACTATGTTTTTTCTTTATAATTTGTGTTATCAAATTGTGTCATGCAGAAAATCTCTTGGGGAAACACAGGCAGATGGTCACAGTAATTCCTCTCAAATTCAAAGGGTCATGAAGGTTCATGGCTTTCAGAATTTGTGTGAGAGGTATTAGTGTGGCTGGGAGAAATCTGGTCCCTCTCCCTATTTCAAACTTGGCAAGTTTGGCAGAAAGAAGCATTGAACACTGCCAACATAGATTTTTTTCCCCTTTGGTTCGTGCTCATCTGATGGTCTCTCTAGAAACCAGAGCTGTTTCCATGCTGTGACCTCAGCAGAAGCACAACTGAGAGGTCTTAAGTGTCAGCGTGTGTCAGTGGTAGGTCACATTTTACTTTAAAGTGCAGTTTTCTCTGTATTTTAGCTTTGCATTTTTAAGTAGACTGAATGATTTCATTCACTGACAGGCACATATGTGAGCAGAGGTCTCTTCGGAGCTAGAGGCATGAGCTTTTGGCCATTACATGCAGATGATCTGTAGAGAAGCACTGTTGCATTCATTACCAGCTCCCCAAAATGAAGTTACTCGGAGCTGGTACACCAGAAATTGGCAGGGAAGCGATCTCTGCCTGGACATGGCGTTTTTCGTCACTGTTCACTAACCCCTCAGTTGAGCAGTCGGCACTGTGACATGTTTTGTGACCAGTTTTAGTGGGTCTCAGTAGTTAAAAAAAATGGGTCTGATAGATAAGAGCATTTGTCACCCGCGTGGGAAGTGTGTGTGGACCATGGCATGGGTGGCACTAACGGGGTTTAAAAAGCGTATGGAGAAAGTGCTGAAGCGTGCGACTCCCAGGAAGGCACGGTCCAGCGGTGACAGCGCTGGCTTAAGGCAAGGGGGCTGCAGCTGGGGCCAGCAGGGCTCACGCCCGAGGGAGTGGCAGCAGCACAGGGAGCCCAAGGCTTCCCGGCGCCCCAGGCAGCCCCGCAGCAAACCCGCACCCTCCCACGGTGGCCCTGCCTCGGGCGAGCCGCCAGCCCTGGCGGGAACGCGGGCGAACACCTGGGGTGAGGAAACCTGGAGGAGGACGTGAGGAGGGCGGTGGTGCCGGGGCCAGCGTGCGGAGCCCGCTGGGGGGCGGCGGGGAGAGAGAGGTGCGGCCGGCCCCGGTGGCCGGCGCGGGCAGGGGCAGAGGCAGCGGCGCCGCGCCTCGGACTCCGCCTCACCGGCACCGAGCTGCCCTCCCTCCCTCGCTCCCTCCCNCGCCGGCAGCGATCCGGAGCCCTCCGCGCCACCGCACCCCCGCCCCGCACGCCCACCGCCGGGAGGATGGGCTGCGGGCGGCGGCGCGGCAGCCCCTGAGCTCCCCGAAGCCGCGGAAACAAAGGGAGCGAGCAGCGGCAGCACCGGGCCGGGGTGGATGCAAGCAACCATGAAAGGCTGGGTCTCCGCCTCCTCCGCTGCTGCCAGAGAGCTGCCGGCTGCCGCTGCTCGGAGGACTACCCTGTGAAGGGGGCGGAGGAGAGGCTGGCTGGGTTCGCCGTGCAAAGGTAGAAGGTGTAAGGGAGAGGCGGAAAGAAAATGTCTTCTTCGGTGGGGCCCCGCGGCCCTCGCCCGCCCACGGTGCCCCCCCCGATGCAGGAGCTGCCCGACCTGAGCCACCTGACAGAGGAGGAGAGGAACATCATCATGGCAGTGATGGACCGACAGAAAGAGGAGGAAGAAAAAGAAGAGGCCATGCTCAAGTAAGCAGACGCTAGTCATTCATTCATTCAGGCACTCATTCATGCACCGATCGCCGGCGGGCGGAGCGGGCGCTGCCACAGCGGGAGCCGGCCGGTGCCCGGAACCGGCCGGCTTCGCCCTGCTCGGCGGGGCTGGCGCCGCGGAGCCCCGGTCCCGCTCCGCTCCCGGCCCGTAACTTCCTCCTCCCCCACCCCGGGCAGCTCCTCCCGAGGCAGCACCGCCGCGGGAGCCCGGCACGGCGGGACGGAGCGGGACGGCGGCCCTCCCCGCCCCGAGGGAGCCGGCGGCGCAGGGCGGGCGGAAACCCCGACACGGGGGTGAGGGGCGAGGTGGGATTCCTTTGGGGTCCCCAAAACCCCGCCTCTGCCAGGAGGGGCCGCT
>VZTR01010017.1:42322-61395 GCA_013400775.1 Chaetops frenatus
GGCCGTGCGTGCGTGCGTGGTGGCGGGACGGCGAGGGAGTGGGTTTATCCCGCTGCTGGCGGCACGGGGAGGGGTGCGGGGAACGCGGGGTGTGGGTAGGTGCCATGTTTGGAAACCAGATCCCCACAGCCTCTTTTGAACCTTTTCCCTCACCCCCTCGTCCCTGTCAAATAGCGCATGTGATCACATTTTTTAGCCTCCTCCGTCAGTCGGAGGTTTCAAACGTAACGTTGCTGAATCGCCTACTGCGAATGATGAGAATAAACAGATTGGAGTCGTGGCCTGTGGAGGAGAATCACGGTTTCTCCTCTTCTGACAGCCCATCAGGCCTGTTCGCTCCGGGCGGGAGGTGGTGGGAGAGGTGACTGGAACAGTGCGAGCCTCTGACGCCACGCAGACCCTCCGTGCCACAGGAGGTGTATCCTTACCTCACTGTCGCCTGCTTGCGTGCACCTGTGCTCGGAAGGGATGCGCTGAAGGTGTGACGTGATCTGGGTGTTTCTTTTGGCTGCATCGGAAATACCCACTTGAGCCATGCGGGTGCCAGCTCTTCCCCACGGCTGGGGGCCAGACCCCCGCAGGCTCCCAGCTTCGGCCCCGTGCGCCGTGCGTGGTGAAGCTGGGACAGCATTTTCGTGCATTATTGTCCCTGTCCCTGTCCCTTCCTGTTCGTTCTTGACTCTGAATTTTTACAGGGGCTACTAGAGAGCCTTGCAATGGTGGGTACTGAGGCCCAGCTGCCAGTGCTGTGCTGGCGAGGAGCTGTCCGGGACTCTGGTGCTTGGATCTCAGTTCAAGACGAAGAGTTCAGTTTGCTGTTGCAGTTCATTGTGCTTGGGGTGTGGCTACCCTTGGAGGTGGGGTGATTGGAATGAGAAATGTTCTGTGAAAATGCGTTGTGTTAGTCACTGTGGGGAAACGTGAGTGAAGGATCCCTCCTCAGTTTCTATTCATCAGAAAAAAATCAAATAAAGGAGTAGCTCAAAGGCTCTAAACTATATGTATCCTTCTGTTCCTTGTCCTCCAGCACAGCTACTTCTCTACAAATATTTAGCTTTTATTCTGTGAAGAAGATTACTGGTTCTGTGATGATGTTGTGGAAGAATACTGTAAATCTCATAATCACTGTGAGAATGAAATTCTGTTGGTAGAGATGGTATTTTGTAGGCTCTATTCTTCTTAACATTAGGTAGAGAATAAATTTTCCTCCTTTTTTCACTCTCCCTTTTTTTTTTTTTTTTAAATTGGTGTTTCTGAATTCTGGACTGATACTTCCTTTCCTATGAGATTATGGGAATCTTCAGCAGTTTCACTAAATGAACTTAGGACACTTTAAATATAATTTTTAGAAGAGGGCAAAAAAAATGGTGCTTTGTGAATTCAACTGGAAATTACGTTATATTATCTTCAAAGGTTTATGATACCCAAATTTAAAAGTTTATTTCCCTAAAAAATTTCTTTCAAATAATGAGAATAACAGTCTGTGCTTTCCGTTGACCTGCAAAATTGTGATTTTTAATAGATTTCTGTCTTTATTTAAAGAGCCAGAAATTAAGGGAAAATACATTGGAAAACTTAAAAACCTGTATACTCGCTTTAGCTATAGTGTTAGTTAGTAAAAATCAAGTCACACCAAATAAATTTCTTGTGGGTTATGATTCAACTCTTAGAGAAAGCCACTAGATTTTCTGAGATAATTTGCCTTTTCTTTATGCTGAGCACTTACTTTCTTTTTGGAATAAGAGTTTGGCATACCTTTCCATGGAGTAACTAACTCTTTTAAGACTGGAATTTTGACAATATTTTACTTCCATAATTTTATAAAGATTTGTTACAAATATACAGTGGTGCTGTCAGATGACACAGCTGTATTATAAAAGTCACATATCATCACCACCCCTTCCTATTATCTTTTTTACAAGATTTTCTGATTGTTCAAATGTATCAACAAAACTGCCACCAGTTTTCATTAAAACCACCTGGTGGAGAAATGTTTCCATCTGTAACACCCACATGCAAATCTGTAATTTTCCCTGAAAGTGAAGCTGAGAATCAGTGCTGCAAACTAGGCTACCTTCAATCCTGGACTGATCAGAGGCCGGATATATGCTGTCTCATGAATCATAAGGGCTAAAAAGGGTGCAGCATTTCTCTCCTGTTCTGGATGTCCTGATAGCAAGGAAAGTTTCTAAAACAGTACTTGTAATTTTCCTTTCCAGCACTCCTCATAGAAGAAAACCATAGGAAGAAATATTGGTTGAATGACTGTATTCTTCACACAGTGATCATAGAATTGTGGATCCAGGGGAATTTGAAGTGCTTCTGTGAGTAGACTATATGGATTTCAGAAGAAGTGAGAGCAGTTAGGGTCATTGGTAAAGAGGCTGTGTCCCTCTCCTTCAGGTCTGTACCTCTCTGTCTTCCTGATCCCTGTTTCTGACTCTGAGCTAAAAGCCTTCTTGTAAACCCTCTCTGCCAGTTCATGCTGACATCAGCACGTACTGCAGCGTGCCAGCCTGCAAACAGGGCGCTGTTACAGGGCACAGGACTATGGACACTGAGCTGTTTCCACTGCTTCCACTGGAGCATTACAAATGCATCCTTTGGTTTGAGACCACCTGCTCACTGCTTTCCAGGAACTTGCCCTAGCTGTCAGTTCGTTGGTCTGCTGAGTTTCTTTCAGCAGTGTGGGGCTAACAGAGCTTGTCACCTCCTTAGGATAAAGACGTATTTTATACTGGCCAGTGTGACTTTTTTTTCTAGGCATACCTGACAGGGCATACCATACAGTGACAGGGACCTTGTCTTCCCCACACCCTTCCGATATCAGATTTCACACTGCTGTGGGTGGTGTTTGTGGAAGGGGAATACCTTGCTGTCCTATGACTTGTTGAATACCATGGAGAAATGTGTTGAGGAGTTTGGGCTTTTGTGAAGATTCCTTCCTTTGCGTGTTTTATGAACAGGTGTAGCTTGGCTTGATGAACATTTTGCCACTAACTGATTGCTTTGAAATTGCCTTCACATCCAAAGGCAGGTTCTGCATTCCTTCTGTAACAGGGACAGTGTCATCAGGCATTCCTGAGACCATACCCATGCCTTCATTCAGGGAACTGTGGTCCCAGTCTGTTGCATGGCACTGAAGACTCAAATCTACATAAACACTTCGATGCTTGTCAGGCACTAAGTAGAAACTGAAGCCTCTTCAGTGCAGTCTCATGGTCTGGGAGTAGGAAGCAGGTCCTCTATATCATGGAGCTTCGGAGCTTTGTGTTTTGTTCCTCTTGGCTGGGAGAGCACCACTTTCCTATTTGCCATACCTTTGAAGGCTGCATGGAGAGCAGTCTGTTGGGTAGATGGGGCTTTACAATGGTATGCTCAACTCTCATCCACTCCTGTTTCCCTGTTTCACATTTTCTGATTTTGCCAGATTTTATGCATATCTCGGAAGACTGTGGTCTCTATCATCTCTTTTAATAGTACTTGGCCTTAGACACCCAAGTTTTTGCTGTTCTTATATGAATAACTGTTTGCATAGAACAGTAATAAGATGGCCTCCTCTGCAGACTAATTCACATTGGAGGCATTTTTTCCTGTTTTACTTGGTAGATACTCCTGTAGCTGGAAGGGAAGAGTTTCATATTGAGTGGCTGATTTCTAGCCTGAAGTCCAGATATTGCCCAGCAAGTGACTGATGTGACTAAAAAATTGTGAAGAAGCACTGAGTAACTGTAAACTGAGCACTGGATAAGTTTTCAATGAGATTGAAGAGAGAAACAAAACATCATTTGCAAAAGTTTGTGTGTGTGTAAAATTGAAAGAAAAAATAGTTTAAAAGTTTAGAGTGTACATTTGACCCTAGGTAGCCTGAGACAACTATATTGATTGTGGGTATAAGGTGCCTTGAACTGAAAAAACCGCAGTTATGAACAGCAAACTTCAATCACAGGGAAATCATAGAATTATGTATATGTGTGAACTTAAGATGAAGTTCGCTTATGTGTAGTTGTGTGCCTTATCTCATTGGGTTAGGCGAGTACTAAGTGGAAACTCCTGCAACTGAGAACACAGCTAGTTGATTTCCAGTTCTGTTCAAATTTTGGCCATTAATTGGGAGGTGGTTCCTGGTTACCATGGCATTCATTTGCTGGAGCAAACTTAAGTGGAGATAAAAGCTCTTACTAAGCTTCTGATGGGACATAAGAAGGCTGTGAGATTGTTGGCTGAGGCAGTGGCAATAGTAGGAAAGTTAACTAAGACACAGGGTGCTTTATAGTTTTGTAACTCTAATTGAGTAGCTTCAGTAGAGGGGGTAGCACATACTTGAAACCTTCCCATCTTAAAAGTTATCTCAAGATTTTTCATGGCAGTTATTAATTAGGGAGAATTTGATGCTAACACCCTATTTTGACCACCTAGTATGGTACACAAATGTGATTTTAATAGAATTCAGGTCTCTAGAATCAATAGGGACATTGCAGCTGCTCATGTTTCAGGGCTGCCAAATCCTGGTCACTTGCAGTTGGTGAAAGTATCTGCTTCAGGGTTTGCAAAGTAACCTCTCTAATTTCCTTGGGGCACCTGGAGGCCTTCACTGCTGTGTAACTGAAGATTAACCAATGACCAGGAGGCTTGTGCTCTCAACCAGTTTCCTGGAGACAATGTCCTTCCTTCTCCCTTTCTAGCACTTGTACCACACCTAAAATTGTCAGAAAACATTGAATACTGCTCAAAGTGGCAGCTGCTGCCCTCCTCATTTTGTATAGTACTTATGGGCAACAGGAGGAAGTACAGTTCCAAGACCTTCTGACCTTCTCAGCTTGAATGCTGTAGGTCCCCTGATAATAACTGCACCTCCACAAACCGTAGGGAAGGAAGAGGTAGGATCATTCTTTCCCCTTTCTATTGAAACTGGGCAACTTTCCAGAAATAAAAGTTAGAGTGAAGAGGCCATATTGAGGAAGTCTGTCTTTATCTTATCTTTGGGATGAAGAGTCAAAAGCCTATCTTTAATCCCTAGAAACAATGGAAGAATTGAGAGTTCTGGGAACTGGTTGTACTTTTGGCACCAAGGAATTAAAGGATAAAATAGATAAACAATACCAAGACTCCTCTGTTTTGGCCTCCCTCTTATTTATTCTTTCCATGGCTGCATGAATCTCACTTTCTCTGCAGTGAAGCAGGAGGAATGGAGGCTTTTGCTTGAGAGCCTTTATTTCTTCCTGTGTACTTAAAGCAGTTTGGAACCACCATATTTCAGACTCTATGGTGGCGCAGGGAGCAGAGTGCAGGTTGCTTACTGTATGCATAGGTGTTTTAAACTTCTCAAATCACCCAGAAAGACTGTTCAAATATTGCCTTGCAACTCTTCCTGGCAGTGCCTACTCTGATCCTGACGCTTGAGCATACAAATCCATGATGAAACAATTTTACTTCTAGAGATTGTCTAGTACAACCCCCTGCTCAGAGCAGGGCCACCTGCATCAGGTAGCCCAGGACCAAGTGCAGGTGGCTTTGGAATATCTTCAAGGATGGAGACTCCACAACCTCTCTGGACAGTCTTTTCCAGTGTTCAGCTACCCTTAAAGTAAAAAGTGTTCCTTGTCATTCAGATGGAATTTCCTGTGTTTCAGATTGTGTCCATTGTTTCTGGTCCAGTCACTGGGTAACTCTGAGAAGAGTTTTGCTCTGTCTTCTTTAGTCCTTCCCACTGGGAATTTACACATGTTAAAATCCTTCTGGGTCTTCTTTCCTCAGGCTGAACAGACCCTACTCTCTCAGCCTTTCCTCATATACTCCCACCCCTTGTCTGTATTTATGGCTCCTTGCTGCACTGGCTCCAGCCTGTCTTTCTTATATCAAGGAGCCCAGAAGTAGATTTATCATCCAGACGTGGCAGAGAGCAAAGATCACCACTTTCAGTCTGCTGGTGATACTTTTCCAGTGCGGCCCAGGATGGCATTGGCCTTCTTTGCTGCAAGTGTGTGTTGCTGGCTCATGTTCAGCTTGGTGTTGACCAGGAAATCTCAGTAGCTTCTCTGCAGAGTTGCTTTCCAGCTGGTTGGCCCCCTGGGATTATTCTCCTTGTGCAAGACTTGGTTTGTCCTTATGCTGAATGTTTTCAGGCTTACAAGAGAGACCAGTATCTAAACATGTTCTCAAATCATTCAGGGAAAGGATTGCTTTGGTCACTGCTCCTCACCCCTTTCTCTTTACTCCCAAGGCCTTTGCTCAGAGAGGAGGAGAGAGAATTGAACAGTGCAGAAACTGTTGTGGCCTTTTGGCCAATGGAAGCATCAGAAAGAATTTAACAGCATTTGAAGCTTCAAGTTTTCATCAGTCTGGGAGGGCAGGTATGGCCATAAATGTGTTTTGCTAAAGGAGACAACTTGTGGTGACCTAAGAATTGCAGAGTGTTTTCATGCCTTTCAGGATATTTTAGAGAATTGACAGGGCGTTTTTTTCACTTGAAGGTGGACTGAGTAGTCTAAGGAAACTGAGGAGTCAAAACATAGTCACAATTGAACACAGTCAGTAGCAAGGCAATTATGAAACAGTGATTGACTGATTTACTGGGCATCTCGCTGCTGAGGAAGAGCGGGAGACTGTCAGCAGACAATAGCAGATTGATAGGCATTTCTTAAAAGCTACAGAAGAATGGGAGGTGATAGAGGATGACAGATGGTAATAAACATTCCTACCATCTTTTAGACACAAGCTTCAGATCGGTGTATGTTGAACTTTTGGAACGTCTGAGGTGCCAGCTGTTGTCCAGAGCTCTGTTCTGGCCCCAGTTTAAGTGGTTTTATAAGAATGCACAGGGCATTATTTCTGCGCATGCCACTTCCCACATGATTCTCCACTTGATGCAAGAATCTGCTAAAGCTTCATTGCTGGCTTTGTCTGACATTGCACTAATACTTTCTAACTAAGAAGTCTGTCATTCTTCGAATTCAGGGGCATTATCTGTGCCCTGCAGAAGGGTGAAGACAAAGACTGGGTGAAAGAACATGATCTCTGGGCAGGAACTTCTCAAAGTACAGAATTGTTATAAACCTTATCTTAAAAGGAATTATGCAGAAGAGGCTTCTTCTTAGAGGGGGAGGGTACCATCCTGTTGTTTATTTTTCTGGAAAATAGCAGAGGGAGAACAACATTAAAGAGATATTTGAAGTTCTCAGTCTTGTCAATAGCCTTTTTTTTCTGAAGACTCATATGAAGAGTTTTTTGCATCCTTGGATAGGAAAGCAGCTAACAAAGATGTAGCGTGCTTCCTTCATCAAGCGGTTACGAAGCATTTTAAGACTTGAGATTAATGCCTTAAGAAAAGGCTATTTAAAAATACTGCTGTCCTTGTATTTAAGTTTGTTGAAATGCAGGCATTATTGAAGGTGGAGAACGACAAAACTGAAATTCTGTTTTGGGTTGCCCATAGTTAGAGCTAATTACAATTTCCAGCTCGTTTTACCTTCTCCTTTGCTCTACCTGCTGGTGGCTGCTGCGTTTGTCTACTCCCTTGGGCCTATCAGTTTTAATTAATAGATGTTAGCATGCAATTATGTTTTAGGGGAAAAAGCTTGCATGCCTATAGTCTGACTTCAGTTCCCAGCAGTGATAAAACATATAAAAAAATCTGATGTCATCAGTTACAAACACAGAGTAGTTTCATTCTGCTTTTTGGAAATACTTGTGTAAATTTACAGTTACTGCAATGATTTACACATCACCAGATTTACACCTCTGTATGACTTACCTCAGTCAAATCCAGGTATTAGATCTGTAAGGATGCAGATACCTTACCAGATCTCTACATTTGTCAAGAATTATGGTTGTTTTATCCCTTATTTTATACTTCATAGATATGGTAAAATATTATGCAATGTTTATAGTGTAGCTTAGTTTGGGAATCTAGACAGTAAATGTAAGTCAGACTTACTTTTGATATTCACAACAAGCAGCAGAAGAGAATACCACTATGAGTTTGATTTAATGGTTTCTTAGATAAGACAATTGATAAGATAGCATTGTAATTCTTTGTACTTAGAACTGAAGTAATCATCCTCAAATTTTGATTGCATGTCAGATGCTTAATTCCAGAGAGAGTTTTAAGCAAGAAAGCCATGTTCCAAGTATATTTTCTGGCACTGTTACAGAGGCAAGAGGAGCTGGTTGCAATTTTCGGAATAATGACACACAAAACCATTCATGCACTTGCCACTTCAGAGGCATGAAGAGACACGGCATAATGAATGGCTGTTTCCAGACAGTTCTAGATTGAATTAGAACACCCATTTAGGTATGAATTTTTGAGTGTCTTCACATCATGTGTATCTCATTTTCAGTGTCAGGGCTTTGTACACTTTGCCTGGTAAGCACTGCTCATGCTATCAAAGATAAGGGAATGTACCTGTCTGTATATGGAGATTTTTCATATGTCTGTAATAAAAATGTAGTGTTAGAAATCTCCTAATGTTTTAATCTGTCTTTCATATATTAAGGCTCCTGAATCAGTGAAGATCAGTATATACCCTGAGAGTTGCTTTTTGATCAGAGATGAACCTATCCCTAGAGCTACACTTTTTAGTGATGACAGTGGTGGATTTAGAAAACTAACTGTTTAAAATTTTGAGGATCTGAGGTGTAACCAAAAAATAATTTTCTGTGTATTTTGGGCTTTAGATAAACACTAAATTCTAGTAAACTTCCAGAATGGTTGTTTAAATGCCTTGCATCAAAATACAGTTATTAACTTTTAAGATCCTTACTTGAGAGTTACTTTTTTAACTTCATTATCTGAAATTTATTAGGACATTGCTCATGAATGGAGCACAGCCCAACAACACTATTTTAGTGTAAGCATTCTTATATTGCAGGGCGAAAGGGCACTACTCTTTTAGCAAGAAGCAGAGCACTCTGTTTGTTCTGAAACTTGCTAATGGAAGTCTTCACACGCTTGAACGACCTAAGTGTGAAGTGTCTTCTCAAGTGTTTCTCTAGGTTACCAATACTGCATACTCTGAATTGATCAAACAAAGTATTTATGTATCCGAAATTCTGTCTACGTCTTATCCTAGTTGGTCTAATAAATGATGCTACCTTTTTTTTTTTGAACCTTGTTTGGACTGTGAGCCTAATGAGCACTAAAAATCTTGTAGCCACTGCTCATGAAGATTTTGTCTGTCTTTTTGTAAAATAGATATTAATTTTAAAGTCTTTGAATATACTGTGAAGGGTTCAAAATCATGTCCATAAACTAGGATTTTGTAATACTTCTATTGATACATCATTATTTTTCCAGATATTTAGAAAATCTATGGTGCTACACTGTGTGAACGATCCTAAGTTTTCACTGTGAACTATTTACATCTTTGGGTATTAATCATGTTAAAGATTAAATGTTCAGTAATAGGATTTTGAAAGAAATTACAATGAAACAGTTTATCTAAGAAAAGGCAAATTTGGGAACTGGATGATTGAATATGTTTACTTGTGTTTTGAGCCATGATTTTTTAGTCTAACTGTTTTTTTTTAGTGATTCCATTGGTCTTGGAAAAAGAGCTTTGCAAAATGGCATACTATAAGTGTCTGAGCTTTCTCATCTTTTTTTTTCTTTGCACAATTTCTTTAGCACTTGTAAGTTCTAAGAAAGCAAAGTATTCTTTCCGTTTATATTAATTATTCTCTGGATTTTTAATTAGCCTTTTATATGAAGTTATTTTCAAAGTAAAGTCATTGTGCTTTTACTTACTCGTACTATTAACTTTAGAATCATTTTGACATTTGACATCAGGAGACTAAATTTTGTACTGATTAAATGATACTGCACAGATGTAGATGAAAAAATCTGAAAGCCTGAGCAGTAAAAGAACGTGAAAAATCTGAGTATTTTAGTTACTTTAAGTGATAAGACTCCTTGGTACTGTTACATATTGCAGAAAGTTTGACATTACATGATAAACTTCAGCTATACAGTTTAATTTTCTGCTGGTCATGTGTTTTTAGCTATAGATGTAGAATGAGAAGGGAGCTGTTTGATGGAGTGCATGGAGCATGAGCTGAGGCAGTTTGGAAGAAAGGCCAGAATTTATGAGGGCTCTAGATCATCCTAGGTAAACTCTATTGATTTTGGCCCAGGATGCTACCTGCAAAGTATCAGGGTAATGGGTTTGCAGCCATGGATGAGAATTAAAAGAGGCTTTATATGTGTATATGTGCTTGTGCCTAAGAATATGGAACTAGGGTGTACAGCAACAAGTACAAGTTGCTTTATAGACTTAAATTGCAACATTATGTTGCTTAACATTGCTGTGAACATGCAGAGCGTGTTGGTGAAAGTTGTTCAAGAGCTGAAAATTAGAAACAATTTTGCCTGCAGTCATATCTTAAGGACAAGTGACACAGTTGCTGCCATGGACCAGCAAAACATTGTATTTCCGTGGTCCCTTGTCTCTGCTGAGTTTGATTAACTGTGGTGACTCTGCTTTGAACAAGTCTCACTGGAAGCACATCTGTTAACTGGAGTAAAACTGAAGTGCTGTTCATTCTGTTTAAATGGGATACATCTGTGTAAGTCTTGTATTTTGCAGACTGAAGCACATTTTGCTCGAACGCAGTCAGTAATTGTTCAGTTGCACCCCAAGCCTTACGTAGAAAGTAAGCCTAAGAAAAGTGACTACCTACTTTTCTGACAGCAACAACAACAAACTACCGAAACAAAACAGAAAAACCCAACCAACTAACCAACCAAAACAAACCAAAAAAAGCACCCCACTTTATTTATCACTGTTCAGAAGTGTATCTGTATTTTTAAAATTACTTTATGTTCTGCATACCCCTAACTTCCTCCAGTCTTAATAGTGTATTTGTGTATTTTGTTTTCCTTTGGTTTTTCCAATAAGCTGTTTTTCAGTATACTCACTGAAAGGAACTGTATTTACTCAAAGGTGGAAATTACAGAATTACATGAATTGATTCTGTTAGTGTATATGTTGAAAGTGTGTAAATTCCTTTGAGAGTAAAGGCACAGTACATTTTTCTTATATTTCAGAACAAAATTAGATATTGATTTTTTAATGAGAAATCTATTCTAAGAATATAGAGCCTCACTAATATATTATGATTCTTGTATTTTGTGTTTTTAGATGATTTGATATTGATTGTAGTTTTTAAATTTAAAGGCTCTGACTTTTTCAAGCAAAATATCTTCATAATTTATCTTGCAAGGGCTTTTCAATCTTTCTACATCAGCTTACAGCAAAATGTCACCCCTTAAAATGGTATTTTTCAGATAATTATCCACTCACTATAAAAAACTATCAACACAAGTTGCTGGGAATCGACTGATCAGTTCAGGTATTCAGCAGGAATTTACAGGTCTGTTCACTTGTAACATTCCTTTTTCTGGTGGGCCTGTTTCAGGGTCTGTGCTTGTCCCTCTCTGACCAGGTTTAAGAAGTCCATGTAGAAAAGGAGCCGGGGAGTTCTAGTTAAATGGCTGGTGAGACAATGCTCTATCTTTCATTCAGCCAACGTGATCTGATTCTTTCTTGGTGTTTGTTCTGTATGGGATCAAAAGGAAAAAATATGAGATTTCCGTGATGCCAAGTAAAATTATTGACATGAACAGTATGAGGGAAGAATCTTGAGGAGAACAGCAGCAACAGGAGTGCTTCTTGTTATGGAGGGGGTTTGCCCTTTTAGTTTTTTATAGTGTTTGTGGTTTGGGAGTGCTTTCAGCTCTATTTCTACATTGAAGAATTTATGGTTGTGTGCTTTTTTTCTGCCTGCATGTAAATGTTAGTCATATTTCTCTGAAATCAAGACCTCGAGAGAGTGATTCATGGCTTTTGTCAAATTCTGCTGGATTACTGCAACGTATTGTACTGGGATTAACCTTGAAACTTCCTGTGGATCTCATATGGTGCATTTTTACTTTTCCCTTTGCTTCCTATTACTTGTATTTCATCTTCATACAGAGCTTTCTTTCCCGTGTACTGATAGACTAACACCACAGAAGAAAGCCTTTTTTAAAGTAGAAAAGGCAGGTAACTAACATACAGGTTTAGTGAAGAAGACCTAAATCCGAAAACTTTCTATGAAAGCCAAAGTTTGATGAACTTTCTGTAAGGGCAGCTTGCTAGTTATGTGAAAGTTGCAGAGGTAGAAAGGAAGTACTTTTCCTGGCAATTTACTTCATGGTGTGAAATACCAGGTGTTAAAATTTGAAGACAGGCGCTTGCATGTCTGGAATTCATAAATAAACCAAAAAAATCAATAAGTGACTTTGGCAACTTCCACCCTTTTGACTCCTTTGTCAGAGGCCAAGAACTGAATGAACAGGAAAATTAAAAGTGTTTTCCCTGAAGGAAAAGGAAAAGTGCCTTTTCCTTCAGGCTAAAGCTGAAGTGACAGAGAGTACAGGAAAGCTTTTATTCCTGTGTGCTGTGCTGGGTTCACTGTGGCTGGATGCTGGGTGGCCACCAAAGCTTCTCTGTTGCTTCTTTCCTCAGCTGGGCAGGGGAGAGAAAATATAATGAAAGGCTCATGGGCCCAGATAAGGGCAGGGGAAGATGACTGAGCAGTTACTGTCATGCCCCAAACAGACTCGGGGAAATTAATTTAAGTCACTGCAAATCAGAATCAGAGTAGGAAAATGATAAATAAAACCAAATCTTAAAAATACCTTCCCCCACCCTTCCCTTCTTACTGGGCTCAACTTCACTCCTGATTTTCTCTTCTCTCTCAGAGCAGCAAAGGGGTGGGAAATGGGGGGCTGCAATCAGTTTATCACATGTCGTCTCTGCCATTCCTTCCTTTTCACAGGAGAACTCCTCACAATCTTACCCTGCTCCAGTGTGGAACAGATTATCTTGTGTGCCATCATGAAGTGCATGTAGGACAACCAGGGGATCAGGCTCAGCCAGCCTGGGTTTAGGAAAGGCAGGTCTTGCATGACCAACCTGATCTCCTTTAATCAGGTGACCTGCCTAGTGGATGAGGGAAAGACTGTGGATATAGCCTACCTGGAGTTCAGCAAAGCCTTTGACACTGACTTCCTCTGGAGAAAATGGCAGCCCATGGCTAAGACAGGTGCACCCTTATCTGAGCTAAAACTGTCTGGATGGCTGGGCCCAGAGAGTGGTGGTGAATGGTGGTCACCAGTAGTGTTCTCCAGGGCTCAATATTGGGGCCAGTCCTGTTTAATGTCTTTAGATGAAGACATTGAGTGCACCCTCAGTAAGTTTACAGACATTGCCAAGTTGGGTGGGAGTGCTGATCTGCTGGAGGGCAGGAAGGATCTGGACAGGCTGGATCAGTGGGCCAGAGCCAACTGTATGAGGCTTAACAAGGCCAAGTGCTGGGTCCTGCGCTTGGGTCATATGCAGCACTACAGGCTGGGGCAGAGTGGCTGAAAGGCAACCCAGGGAAAAGGACCTGGAGCTGCTGAGCCACAGCAGCTGAACACGAGCCAGCAGTGTGCCTGGGTGGCCAAGAAGGCCAATGGCATCCTGGCCTGGATCAGCAATAATGTGGCCAGCAGGACCAGGGCAGGGATTGTACTCCTGTACTTGGCATTGGTGAGGCTGCACCTCGAGTCCTGTGTCCAGCTCTGGGCCCCTCATTGCAAGGAAGACATTAGGGTGCTGGAGTGAGTCCAGAGAAGGGCAACAGAGCTGGTGAAGGGTCTGGAGCACCAGTCCTGTGAAGAGCAGCTGAAGAAGCCGGGGGTGGTTAGCCTGAAGAAAAGGAGGCTTAGGGGAGATCTTACCCCTCTCTACAACTCCCTGAAAGGAGGTTGTAGCCAGGTGGGGGTTGGCCTTTCCTCCCAGGTGGAGGAAATGGTGTCAAACTGTACCAGGGTGGGTTCAGGCTGGACATCAGGAAGAATTTCTTCATGGAATGGGTGGTTGAGCATTGGAGTGAGCTGCCCAGGGAAGTGGTTGAGTCATTGCCCATGGAAGCGTTCAAGAAAGGACTGGATGTGGCACTTAGTGCTAGGGTTTAATTGACAGGGTGACATCTGGTGAAAGATTGGACTCAATGATCTTGGAGATCTTTTCCAGCCTTAATGATTTTATGATTCTGTGATTATCCCAGCAACACTAACACTGTCACTGATGGGCTTGGCCTTGGTGAGTGATGGGTCCATCTTGGAAGGCAGCTGGCATTTGCTCTGTTGGACATGGGGAAAGCTTCCAGCAGCTTTTCACAGGAGTCCCTCTGTAGATCCCCAGCTACCAAAACCTTGTCACTCAAACCCAATGCAGTTTCACAGTTTTTCAGAATCTAGCAGTGCAAGTTTTTTTATAGTGTGACGTTGAGCCTTTCTTATTTGATAGCAAAATATCCTTTGGAGAGCTGCATGCCAGGGCTATCAGCATCCTATTTTTATTAGTTCCCAAAATATGTTTTGTTTCATGTTGTAAGCCTGAAAAGTACTACTAGAGTTTGTTCTCTAGAAGACAGTTCTAATCATGCCCTATAGTAGTATGGTTCTTCCCAGCAGAATTAAGAAACAGTTTATAAAGTTGTAATGTATGAATCTTTTTCGTTAAGGCTTTCAACTTTACTTACCTTCCAGATGTTTAAATCATGGTGGTTACATGGTGATACATTACATCTTATCTGACCTTTTACATACCGTGTATCTAGGACATCAGAATTCAGTCTGTAATATTTAGGAACAGTTTTTCTTTTTCCTCATTCCAGATATTATAATCTTGTTCTTCATAAAATAAAATCTTAGCCAAATCAAGCTGAGTTAAGGAGCCATTGTGGACATATCAAATTGCATTTCTGTTTAAGATGAGCTTCCTGCAAAATTGTAAGGAAAATGCAGTGCTGTTCAGTGCAAATGTCATGCTCAGTTCATAAAAAGTTGCTGAGAGGACAAACTGCAGTCGGTGCTAAGAGATACAAAGAACTGTCCAGTACTGGCAGAGTCTGCACTGTCCCTTGTGGTGTGGTGACAGCTCTGAAACTGGGCTGGTGTTTCACAGGAGGGGATTTTGTTGTCTAAACACAGGTGTCAGCTGGTATTTCAGATGTTCCAACAATACTTGTCCTTGACTTTAGGAGTGAGGAATGGGTGGGAAGCTGGTTCTGTTGTAAATCAGGTTTTGTAGCTATGGGCAGCAGGGAGTGGGGGGAGCCTGGCAGCAGGCAGTGGATTCTGAAGCTGACCAACATGGAGCTCTCTTGAACACATCCTGGCTATGTCCTCAAGTGGAAGTGGTCCCCAGTCCCTTCATGTTTCATTGCTGGTGACAGAGAGCAATGGCAGAGGCTGCAGCTCAGTCAACAATTCAGACTGGGTTTTCAGACCTGTGTAGCAGCGTGCCACTTTCCTCAGATCCCTCCTACATAATTTTTGGGATCACTATCTTTCCTTTGGGGATCTTTCATTTGTCAAACAGTATTATGGCTGTTGAGGTAAGAGCATATTTCTCTCCACATGAGAAGCAGTACCGTTTAAATGGGAATTATCATTAAACTGCCATCAGTGAAACTGTGATACTTTGATAACATCCCTGTTTTATTTTATTGCATTAAACTTAAGCTTTATGTTAACTAAGGTGTTTTAAATGCCCTCACAAGGTAACCACCAGATTAATGAGTAAAGTCTGCAAAATAGTCATCGTTTTGCATTGTGCTGGCAAGGCTATTCACTAGAAAAGCTGTGGTTGCTTAGTTGCTGTGTGAGAGGAGAAATGAAGAGAGAGGATGAGAGTGCAGTCTATGGCCTTGTGAGAGACAGCAGGAAAGAGGAAAGGATGCAAGTAAGTGGGAAACTGTAAGGAAGTACATGTCCCTTAAGGCACAAGAAGTTGGACTCAGAGGGGGCTACAGGCAGTGCTGTGGGGATCAGACAGAGGAGGAATATATGACAGAAGAGAGATGTTAGGGGAAAGCTGGAATTAGCTAAGATGGGAGTCTGGAAGTAGGCTGTGAGTGATACAGCTGCCTATTCGTCTAGTACAGAACAAGCGTAAAATAGCACTTCTGCACACTGAGAATTGGGTAATGAAAAGTGATGGATCCTCTGGTAGCAGACCTGGGACTTGCTTATTTATGTGTCTATTTCCCTTTGGGCTTGAACTGGAGATGGTTAAGCACACAAATCAGGAGGAGATGAACATTTATTTTCAGTGTGATAATAAATAAATTAGAAGACAAGTAGAAAACACAAAGGTTTAGAAATTCTCAGAGTGTAAGCCAGCCTCATCATTGTGAAGAGAAGGGTCTGAGTCATTAGGTTCAGACACTTGGAGCTTGGCAGAGCTGCTTTCACAGATCTCAGCAGGCTCAGGTGGTACAGTGAGAGCATCCGGAAACACAGGGTAGCTTGACTGAAGAAGGAAGTGCCCAACTCAGTTCATTTGAATTCAATATTTCCAGAAAATCACCATTTCATATTACGTAACTACTCTTTGGCTGCCCAATACCTTCTTACTAAAAGATAGATCCATGTAAGAGATCTGGTCTGATTTAAAAAGAGTATGGTTAGGTCTCCTTGTTTGTAGTAGAAAACTTGGAAATGAAGCTCAGCCACATCTTAGAGTTCCTAAACCTGAAGGTAGTAATCCACATCATTATTTTTCAAAGCAATTTGCTATGTTAATTCAGTCTCATAATTTTGGAACATTTGGAAGCTCCAAAATTGGTTTTGAGTACTTGGAATTTCACTTAATCTATTTACTCATAAGAAGAATGCCTCCTCTGTTTAGGAAAGGGCCCCTGCTATCACAGGAACTGAATAATGGAGTTTGTAGAAATGCCCTGAACCAGGAGATTACCTTCCTAACAGAGTAAGCAGAGAGGAGTGAGATGAGACTTAAAGAGCACAAGTAGATCTGCTGTAAGGCAGCTCTAAATGTTTTTTTAGTCTCAGGGTTTATAGGCAGGGTGCCATATCCCCTGTGTCTGTCCAGCCTTGTCATCTCCAGCCTGATGTATTGGAGGTTATGTCCATGTACATATTAATCTGTGCAGGCTTGGTGCCTGAGGGAACGGTGTGTGTTTGTGTGTTTTTGTCTTTAATTAAAGGTGGCATCTCTGCTTTTTGGGTAGGTGAAGAATGGAGCTAAAAAGAATTGATTAAACAGAAAGAAAAAGTAAATTTGAGGCAGGTACATCTAAAGACTCAGCAGGTGAGGAGAAGGGTGAATAATGGGGGCCAAAGAGTTCACTGTACAGTAGAGACCTTAACCTAGAGAATGTGTAAAGGTCCTTGCTTTGCTAAATCAGCAGCTGCTCTTGCCTGGGAAAGCTCCCTGGCATTTTTCTGTAGTTTTTCCCCCAGTACCACACTTTGGTGTGTAAGGATAACTCTTCAGTCCCCAGGCAGTGTGTGGAGGTCTTCCTGGTGTGTGTGTGGCTGTGCATATGCCTATTATATATAGTAGTTTGGGAGACAGCATTAGAAAACTTTGCTCCAGTTTTTAAGATAAACCACACGGGTACATAATCTCATAGGCTGCATTGTGTCATTTGGGATGAGCAAGCATGCTTTAAGGCAGTCTTATTTTACTCCTTCTTTGGTATGGTGGGCCTGGTTGGCCACTTCTAGCACTGATCCCACCACCTGGAACATCTGTCTGTTCCTGTCTGCATTCTCCCCAGTGGTACAGTGGAAAGGGAGTGGAGAGAGGAAATAGCATATAAATCCTACAGAGGTAACATAGAAGTCTCTGCCTTGATCCTACACTGTATGATCCATCGTCTGAAACAGCTGGAAAGGGGAAGAGGAGCATTTCCAGCTCTCTATTGCCTTTTCCCCTCCAGTATAGAAACTTCCATTTGGTTACAGGATGAATCTTATTTCACAATTAAAGATTGCCACACATTAATACTGTGATTAACAATGGCTAAACCTTGACTCTCCTGGGCTGGTCTAGCTCTTTCTTTTCTAGATGTTGGAGAAAGTAATGAGTTTTCCAAAGTGATATGAAACAGGTAAGCAGTAGCATTATCTTGTATCTTGGCAGCCAGAAGATGGATATGGAAAAAGCAAAGAAGTATGCAAGTGCTACATTTGGGAGGGGTGACAGCAGGACACAGTCTTGTACTAAACTTCAGTTTTAGTTGTTTTGAATGACCTTAAGGATTAAAGGATGTGGACTTTAATATGAAACAGGTATCTGCCCCAGTGTGCTTGATAAGGCATGCACAATGAAATCTCAAACTGAAAGAGATGTAATCATGTCTTCACAGCTACACAAGCAAATGTTACTGTTTATAGACTGCTGCTGGCCACAAGCATGCACCTTTAGAAGCATCAGCTCATCCCCCCCAAAAAAACCCCTTTCTCCTGAATGTGGGGTATTCGTTAGACTAAAAAAAAAAAAAAAGAAAAAGAAAAAAAGGAAAAAATGAGAAGATGAGGGAGAGGCAGAGAGACAGAACTTAAGTTGGAAAAGAAGGTTGAAGAACCTAGGACACCTTGGGGTTGTACTAAGAAAAGGAGAAAAGAGATGGGTATTTCAAATCTGTAATATGTTGTAGCTTGGGACTGACAATTTTGTATTTCCTTCCAAAATTACAGAATAAACACTTTGATAGAAACAAAATGTGACTGCAGATACCTGGTTTATCAGTGATATCTTGCTCCTGTACCAACATGTGTCTTAATTTTGAGTTTGTAATTTCAAGAAGTCAGGATATAGTAGTGATGCTATGGCTACTCACATGTCTTGGAATCAGAGAATCATAGAAATATAAAATGGGTTGGAAGGTACCTTAAAGACCATCAAGTTGCAACCTCCCTGTCATGGGCAGGAGCACCTTCCACTGGACCAGGCTGCTCAAAGCCCCGTTCAACCTGGCTGTGAATACTTCCAGGGATGGGGCATCCAAAACTTCTCTGGGCAACCTATTGCAATGCCTTACCACCCTCACAGCAAAGAATTTCTCACTAATTGTTCTGGTTTGAAAAAGTAATTTTTTACCTGTAAGGAACTTGACTGCTTCCTTCAGGCCTAGAGGACCAATTAGCTGGCTAGTTCTAAGATGGACACTCTGTTTAACCACTTAAGAAGATGAGTACATCTCTGTGATTCACATTTAAGAAAGGA
>VZTR01010017.1:62568-81860 GCA_013400775.1 Chaetops frenatus
GCAGCAGTGCAGGTGGGGTCTCACCAGAGCAGAGCAGAGCAGAGCAGAGCAGAGGGACAGGATCACCTCGCTGGCCCTGCTGCCCACGCTGCTTTGGATGCGGCCCAGGATACAATTGGCTTTCTGGGCTGCAAGCTCACATTGCTGGGTCAGGTCCAGCCTCCCTTCCACCAGCACCCCAAAGGCCTTCTCAGCAGATCTGCCCTATATCTGTTCATCCCCCAGCCTGGATTGACACCAGGGACTGTCCTGACCCAGGTGCAGCACATTGCACTTGGTCTTGTTGAACCACGTGAGATTCCCACAGGCCCAGTTCCTGAGCTTGTCCAGGTCTGGATGCCATGCTGTCCTTCAGGGATGTCAAGCACACCATTCAGCTTGGTGTCATCTGCAAATGTGCTGAGGGTGCTCTCAATCCCTTTGTTTCTGTCATTAATGAAGACATTAGCTAACACTGGTCCCAATACAGACACCTGATGGCCACCACTTGTCACCAATGTCCATCAGGATGGTCATCTATCACAAGAGCAGGGTGATTAATGATACTAATCTTCTGAAAACAACTTTTTTGATAAATGTGAAATACTTGAAAGGTAGAAGCCCTTGATATTGAGTTGTCTAACTGCAACTGATAGGCAACAACCGGGCTGTGTACTGGGATCAAGCACTTCTGGAGGGGTCACTTTAAGACAATATAATGATTGATTCCCAATGTCTTCAGTACTTTTGGTTGAACTTAGAGGATCGGGATTTGCCAGAAGTGCTAACTGTGATGGGCTTTTGCTAATTCAGCTTCTTGTTTGCCAGAAATTATAATCAGAGTATCTGATTTCTTTGCACAGGTGCACTGTGATGCTGGGTATAACTGTAGCAGTAAGCCTTCTAGTAATCCTATAGCAAATGGCAGGAGCAATTATCAATCATTTTCATCCAGAAAATTTGTCATTGTTCTGGTAGTGCTACTCTGAGATTCACACTTCTTGATTTCACTTTAAGAAAGAATCAGTCTGGATGTTAAGTTATTGGGCAGAGACTTGAGATACAATTAACCTTTGTGTGCTGCCACTCTGGAGAAGTTGGAGTCTTCCTATACCTCAGGCCTGATTTTGTTAAATTGAGATAGTGCTTTTCTCTTCCTTTCAGTTGTCCATCTTCTTTCTTCAGATTTTTTCTTGTCTCGATGTCACTCCTTTCCTGTGTGTTTGGATAATCTGTAGGCTTTGGTCCCAAGAATCCATGGTCTCAGTGTAGGTTTCAGGGCTAAGTGTTGCAAGGCAGAGCAGTCATAATAAAAAAACCAAATAATCAGCTTTGTTGATGTCTGCAGCTGGGTCTGACTTCATCCTCTGTACCAGAATATAGACTGTGTTTGGGGTTCTATCTGGCTTGCTACCTGCTGGATAGTGAAGCCTTATGCTTTGTTCAGGATGCTAATTTCTTAAGAATCAGATATGAGTACAAATAATTGTGGCAAAGAAAGATATAAATCTATTGTATATGATACATGGTTACAAGGAATTGCTATTTTATAATGGTAGTTTAACAGCAAGTTCAACACTTTGAACTTATGGGAAAGGTTCAGGTTTGCTGCTTTTAAACTCATATGTTTGATGCAGTTAAGTCAGTTACCTAATTCAGTTATGTAACACATCTTCCATATAGACACAATTTTGTCATTTGCCAAAATGTATTGCAGATAATATCCTTGAGTCTCTCCACTTGGATTTTCTGTCCAAAGTCAGCCATGCAGCTCAGCAATGTACCCAAAGAAGCAAAGATCCCATAGTGTGGATTTGATAGGTGGGTTCCTTGCATGTTGTGAAGTTATTTGAGACTGCATACACATTTGAGACAGCTAGTGACCAGCATTTCTTCTTGTGTTGAAATTTCATGCTTTGGTATTTGACGACAGGGAATATTGTTAACTGCATGAGCAGGGAGCATGTTTAACAAAGCTCTATTTGCATTAAAATGTCCTCCACAAGAAGATTACAGAATCACAGAATGACTGGGATTGGAAAAGGCCTTTAAGATCATTATGTCCAACTTATCCCAACACTGCCAAGTCTAGCACTAAACCATGTCCCACATCTATCACACAGGTAGGTTCAATACCTCTAGAGATGGTGACTGCACCAATTCCCTGGGAAGTCTGGCCCAATGCTTGACAACCATGAAGATGATCATTGTTCCTGATATACAATCTAAATCTCCCCCAACACATCTTGAGGCCTATTCCTCTTCTCCTATTGCTTGTTACCCAGAAGAAGAGTCCAACCCCTACCTGGCTACAGCCTCCTTTCAGGGAGTGATATGGTCTCCCCTGAGCCTCCTTTTCTCCAGCATAAACACCCCCAGCTCCCTCAGCTGCTCCTCACAGGTCTTGTGCTTCAAACCCTTCACCACCTCTGTTGTCCTTCTCTGGACATTCTTCAGCACCTAATGTCCTTCTTTCAGGGAAGGGCCCAAAATTGAACACAGAATTCAAGGTGTGGCCTCACCAGTGCCAAGTACAGGGGACAATCACTGCTAATCCATGTATTGCTCTTTGGCCATCTTTGAATTGTTTAAACAACTCAGATTTGCACTATTTATTGCTCTAAAGGTAAATTTTTATTTCTTACATAATTGCACAGACTTAGTCCTGTATGCCATGATATTTTATTTTCCTCTAGTTCATGTTTTAATGTCACTCAAACGCCTATTGTAAGAAGTGGAAATATCTGCTGATTTTTTGAATGGAAATCCCTGCTGTGCTGGTGGAGTGGTCGTGGGTTTGACTTTTGGGGTTTTGCCTTCAGAAAAATGTCATCCAAAAAGCAGTTTTCCATGCTGGTCAAGGTGGCCATGTAGTTCTCATAAGAGAGTTCTTTGTTCAGTTCCTCTCTAAGCACATGTTTTTATATTTTTTAGATATAATTTAATTTTTAAATCATCAAAAAATGTTGAAGGTAGTTATTACATACCTTTTTTTGCAGACTTTTATATAAAAAATTAATCAATACACAAAAAAGGGTAATTTTAATACTTTTTTTAGCCACATAGAATGTGCAGATAACACTAAGATAAATGCTTCTCCAACTTCAACAGAAGAGATTTCAAAAATACCGTTGACATCCTCTGTTAATTTTGTCTATTGTTTTAGTTCAGTGAAAGCTTGAAACCAAGGCCACACTTCTTCATGAGACATTTAATATGAAGATTTTTTTTTTGTCTGCTTATAAAGGAAAACTAAAATCGTTCTTCAAAGAGATCTTCTGATTTTTTAACATTCTTTTTCTGTGGGCCTTGCTTCTTAATGTAAAGCTGTATTAAAATGATATTCTTGGTAATGTAGAATTCAAATTGTATTAGAATGAATAGTTCCACTACTTTCTAGACCTTATTTGACCCTTAATTAAACGCCATAAACCTTGGTTTAGTGTTTAATAAGGTGCATACTCCAAAATGCAATTTTCTTTCCAAGTACAGCTGTTTCAGTCTTCTATGCCCTGAAGTACAGGAAGCTACTGAAAAATTAGTGGCTGTTTTAGAAGCCATAGGCTCTAATGAGTGGTATGCTTTCAGCAGTTTAAGAAGTGGCTCACAAGTTTAATAAGTGCAAAAATTTCTTTCTTATAGCCAGTGATAATCTTTGTATATGAGATGCATGTTCTTCTCATATCAAGGGATTTTCTCCATTTTTCTATTTAACCTCAGCAGGGAGGGCATGCTGCAGATTAACAGATATACACTGAGTTGCACTCAGCTAAGGGAATGTATATATAAATATGTTTTTGTACTCATGGTATTTTGATGATAATAGCAACTCGTGACTAAGTGTCTCATTTTAAAGGTTAAAAGCCTTGAGTTCCTCAGAGCTCCTGTAAGGATCCATGGAACTGTGTCAGCTTTCTGAAGGGATTACTTAGCAGTGTCCAGAGAACTTAATGTGTGGAAGAAAAACTCATGAAAAAGTAATAGAAGTGTTAGCCAAAATATTTAATCTGTGAAAAAGATAACAGTTTGTGATTCTGGCAGTGGACTTTTAAAGGACCCAGTGAGTTCTCATTGTCTTTAGTCCTTCTTTTTCGCTTCCATTGTCAATTTATGCCGCTCACACTTTCCTTTTCCTGCTTGTTTTATTCTGCAATGAAAATGAAGCATTGGGTATATGTTGATGCCTTAGTAATTGCAGAGATTTCATTAGAAATATAATATCTAAAACATTAAATAATCCTAGAAGTTGATTTTTTTCTTTTAAAGCACAGTTTGGTGATAGAGCAGAATCTTAGGAGTTTAATTATTGATCTCTTTGTTATGAATGGTCTGTGGTGGTATGCATGTGTGTTTGTGGATCCAATTTGTCTTTTAAGATACATTTTGTAGCAGCTAGCACATGGGGTTTCCTGCAGTGAGTAAGATAGCATAGGTGGGTGTTTTGGTGTATTGGAAATTTGTACGAGGAGCAGGAAAATTGGATTCTGCAATCACTTGTTCCATTACTGTTTGCATACATTTTTACAACTGTAAGAAGCAGAGATAAGTGTGGATGCAGTGATAGTGAGGGAATGAAGAATGTTATGGAAATGGGAACAGCTTGGGCCTTTTAGTAGCCTCTATCCGGAATTTTTTTTCATACATTGCTCTATTGTAAGATGATGATTTATATAAAAATACAACATGTTAAGAAGTGCTAGGTGGAGTCTTCTGAAAGTCCTTCACAATTTGCTCAATGTTTTAGTGTGCTGTTTGTTCGGCAATTCCCCCAAATTTTTAATTCACCACCAGATTTTTCTTTAGGCTGACATGGAAAATATACATAGGGGTGTTTGTTTTCTACAAGCCCAGAAGGAGCAGCAAGAAGGATACTTGCTACTGCTGGTTTCAAGTGAACATGTTTGAGATGGAGGCTTGCTTCATTAATACATCTTGGTAACCGGTGCCAGAGGGAACAGAGGGATAGGGAAACTCTATCTAAGTATTGTTTCAATGTCTTATAAAGCGTTTTCCTGAATGTATGTGTGTATATATAATATGTCATATATAAAATATGCATATGTATGATTCTATAGCTAGCATCCTTGTATTCTCAGTGGTTTCTGGCAAAGATAAAAGCCATGCTGCATTCCTGCTTGCCATCTGTTATCTAACCTCATCTTTCATCACACGTTGTTTCTGCACTCTTGTTCTTTCCCATTTACTTCTCTCCACATCCAGCTTCATATCTTCTTTTCTCCATAGCTTCAGCACTCTTGTCCTGGCAATTCCTGCTTTGGTTTGTGTAGTCACAGCTCCTCAAAGAACAACCCATTAGAGACTGAGAAAGCTGTTGTTCTTGAGACTCCCATCCTTCCTCCAATCACACTACACCTTTGGCAGAGGCAAGCAGCTGTGTGTAACACCATGCACATTTTAAACAGCAGGCATCCTTCTGTTGTAACTGTAAAAGGAACAGCTGTGTCTTTGTATTCCTAAAAATAGCCCCTTTCCAAACATGCTAAAAAGTATTTTGTTCCTAGTGGAACAAATAAGGAATTTGTAGGTCAATCTTTAATGAAGATGAAAGAACCAAACCACTTAGAAATATCTTTGAAAAGTCATGTCAGGATAAGGTGAGAGTTACTTAGATCCAATCTTTATGTTTGGCCAAGCTGTGATCAGAACAGGACCCAAAATGTGGGGTTTTTTTCCCTGAGGAACCTGTTAGAGTAGCCTGTGACTGGTAGCAGACTCATGAACTTTTTACTGCTTGACAGGTAAAGCTCAATGGCTCCAGATTCTCTCAATCACTTTATAGTCCTTGTTATAAAAGAGGGGTTGGACATAGCTAAATATGTCATTTTCTAGCATGAGTATCCCATTTTCTAGGATGGCCTGAGCTTTTTAAAATTTGCTCTTATAACTTTGAAGGAGTACTTCTGGGACTTTTTTTTATTCCTGAATTTTGCGCAAAGTGAATGCAGTATGCCTATTACTAATGTATTTTTCTATAATTTAGTGTAATTAGTCCCAGCAATTTCTGATAGAAGAAAACTGAGAAAAGAAGGAGATGTAGAGTGCCCTGATACACAGCTCTAAAAATATTAATGTATATTTATGTAGGTCTTACATTCAGTGGTTGGTTAGACATGACCTGGGAAGGAGAGATGTCCTTGAAATCTCCAGATGCACAGACCTAGTGACTGCATCAGAAGTGACTGCATTCACTTCCCAGACAAACTTCCAAAGGAATATAGTTAGGGTAAAGAGAGCTGTATCTATCAAAATGCTAACTGCACTGAAGAGACTTAATGATGTGCTACTGTGACCCCCTATGCTATGGTTCTAGCAGCGAGGATACCTGTTGGAGTTTTAGGGAGGATTAAACACCTAGACAAATATATGTATAGGTGCAAATAAGCTAGCTAGAAGTTACAGAGAAAACCAAATTTGTTTTGAAGAGTATATTTTTTATCTTTCTAACAAACCCCTTCCTTTTTACTTTTTCTTTTAAGTGATGACTATCTTATGTTAAGGTGGAAGGAGACCCTTGGTGACGATTGTCAGTGTAGAATGTACTGCTTCTCCAAAGCTAGTAAGTCAGTATAACAGTAGGGAATGCTTATTTATAATAAGCTGCAGGAAATAGGGAGTAACCACTGCAAAGGTGTTACATGAGGAAGGAATTTGAGGAGGCAAATTTAGAGGGGGAAATTGTCTCTGGTGGTGCATTTGATGACTGCCTTGCTTACAGGATTGAAACAGTGATGTCCCTATGTTCCCTGTGTACAAGGAAGCCACTGGAATAAGAATAATTTAGGCAAGGAAATTTTCTGTAGAATCATTTGTTTAACGTTTGCTTCATCAGAACCTAGTTCTCTTTGCCCATAGAGGAAGCTGTTTTCTTCAGAAGTGAAGATGTTGGAAACAAATCTTTCAGCTGTCTCTGCAAGACCCATATGCTCTGGTCTAGATTTAAGGACACATTGCCACATCTGTAACTGCTTAGAAATAGTTTTCTTTGTCACCGTATTCAACCAACCCTTCAACGCCATGCAATGCCCCAGGCTGGGGCAGAGTGTCTGGAAAGCTGCCCAGGGAAAAGGACCTCTGGTTGACAGTGGCTGAACATGAGCCAGAGTGTGCCCAGGTGGCCCAGAAGGCCAATGACATCCTGGCCAGCAATAGTATGGCCAGCAGCACCAGGACAGTGACTGTCCCTCTGTGCTTGGCACTGGTGAAGCTGCACCTCGAATCCTGAGTTTAGTGCTGGGTCTCTCACTACAAGAAGCTCATTGAGGTGCTGGAGTGAGTCCAGAGAAGGGCGATGGAGCTGGTGAAGGGTCTGGAGCACCAGTCCTGTGAGGAGCAGCTGAGGGAGCTGGGGGTGTTTATGCTGGAGAAAAGGAGGCTCAGGAGTGACCTTATTGCTCTCTACAACTGCCTGAAAGGAGGCTGTAGCCAGGTGGGGGTCAGCCTCATCTTCTGTGTAACAAGCAATAGGAAAAGAGGAAGTGGCCTCAAGATGTGTTGGGGGAGATTTAGATTGGATATTAGGAACAATTTCTGCACTGAAAGGGTGGTCAAATACTGGAACAGGCTGCCCAGGAAGGTGAAGTGGTTGAATCATCATTCCTAGAGGTATTGATAAGACGTGTGATAGATGTGGGACAGAAGGACATGGTGGACTTGGCAAGTGCTGAGTGTACTGGTTTTGGCTGGAATAAGCTAATGGTTGGCCTTGAGGCTCCTAAGGGTCTTTTTCAATCTAAAATGATTCTATGATTCTAAGAGAATTATTTCAAAAGCTTTTTACTATAACTTTCCAAACAAATCCACTCAAACATAGTGAGTGGTCAGTTGTATTAGCTTGACTTATAGGAATTCACAAATGGCTAAAAATACATACAATTAAATGTGACATGATAACTAAATGGAAGTTGTTTTCAAATTAAAATGTTTCTCAGTTTTATCTTGAATTAAAATATCATTGTGCTACAGCTAAATATTTTATTATTTAGGAATGGATTGCAGACAGAGTGGAAGAGTTGAGCTTTTCTTTCCAATGTACTTAGTAACTTACATTATGTGGAGATCCTTGAGTCTTCCACTTTAATGAAAATTGGTAGAGACTGGAATCACTCAAAATATCTCAGAGTGAAGTGTTGTGGAAGGAAAGAAAGACAGCATATTAATAAGAGGTGATATTTGTTTAGGCTTTTTATAAAGAATATTCTGTTGAATTTCATTTATTAACTGTATTTTCTGTCTCTGAAAAATCGAATCCTGAATAAACAGTCCAAGTTTACCTTGTAACATATCATGACAAATAGGAAAAGTGTTGTGTGTTAAGTGTGATACTCTCTATAGAGACTCATGGTGATATCCTTTCCCCACTGAAGTCAGTAGGCACTCTCCTGGCTGCTTTCAGTGCGGTTGTGGTGTTCCTGAAAGAGAGATGAAATGCTGAACGTATTGAATGCCTCTGCTGATACTGCTGCGGTAATATGGTATCTACTGGTAATATAGTATCTACCCATGTGCTGTAGCTTTGATGCAGCCACCAGCATGCTGAATTGCAGGAGTCTGCTGTACTTTGCAAACTCCTAGGGGTGCCTGTCCTTTCCTTGCCTTCATTTTTTTTAAAGAAGTCAGTGCCAGTGCTCACTCAGCAGGCCAGATACTTGTGAAATCAGATTTGTGTTAGTGCCTGAAAGAAAAAGAAGCCCTTCTGGATGTTTGCCCTACTGTGTTACCTAGTGCATGTAGACTAAAAAGAGTAAGACACACCCTCTAGTCAGTACTGCTGTGTATGTGCTGATTACTATTTTTTGGGATGTAGTCCCAAAGTGAAGAAGAAGAAAATTTGGATATTCAGTGAAAAAAAATAGTTATTTTAAAATTGTGCTCAATCAGAAAATTCTCACTCATTTTCCCCTCTAAGAAAAACCCCACAACCAAAGCCAAAGAACAAAACCCCAAAATCATTCCGTGTATTTAAAAATTTTCATTTGATTACAGAGTGGATTATACCCAGTCAGGTTCCTAAGCATTTTTCTTAACTAGTGAGCTGTGAAGTCAATTTGGTCATTTCAAATACACTGAGTTAGTAGGTTCAGTATTTTTTATATCAGCTGCATCAGCTGTGGGTGATAATATATCCAAATACTCTGGATCCCAATGGCTAAGAATCTTGCATGAAGAATGTAAATTTGAATCCTGAAACCTGATTTCAATGCAAAGTGTTATCATGTCACATGTGAGGGTCTTGACCACTCCTTACTGGCAATTTCTACAGTCTTCCTGTGGTATGTTTAAATGTGTTTTATATAATGTGTACATATATATATTTATATTTGTGTGTGTATCCACCAGTGTATTTGTTGTAAATCAGTTTAGAAATGTCAGTGTAAGAAATTAGGTCATTGGATGAGATTCTGTGATGTGCAGAAAAGAATTTGCATATAAAAGGGAAGGGAGTTATTAAAGCTTTATGTCAGCATTTTACCTGTGCAGTCCTGGACTGTTTCAGACATTGCAATCAACTCTACAAGTGTGACATTGACAGTCAGAAATACAGATTTGTTCTCAGCTATCGCCATCCTGAGACTTCTTCAGTGCCACGCCTTGAGAGCTTCATCTCTTACCAAGGGAGCTCAGTGTTGGAAATGAAATACCAGTAGTTAAAAGTGGGCAAAATTCAGCCCTCTGCCCACAGCTCCCTGAGTTCCCTGTCTACACTCCTTGGAAGAATACTTCTCTTTGTGAGACCATGGCTTTTACATTCATGAAACCCCATAATGTGTCACACAGTGGTGGGGACTGCTGTTTTGATTCCCTAGTGGCCAAACAATCCTAACAAATGTACTTGATATTTTTTATTTATTAATTTCCTTAATTTTCAACTGTATTTTCTTACAGTATATTGAGAAAGGAAAAGGACAAATTTCTTTGCAGGAAATGAGAAGGGATACAGTAATGCAAAGATGTATGTTTGTGGATAAGTGAAGCATAATGGGTGGGTGTATCTGCCCTTTCCAAAATATTTATCTCAAATACAGCCATTTGCAGAGACTGAGCTCTCAAGTGCTTTCCCTGTTAAGTGCCATAAGGCCTCTGCAAGCAGAGCTGTGGAGATGTGGTAATGAGAACGCCCTGCTTTTGCATTTGGTCCCTGTGTGCCTCCTGGTATGCCTTCCAGCTGTGCATGAACCTGTGCCTGCAGATCTGCTCTTTTCAGACTTTCAGACTTTTGTCGTGAATGTGGCCTTGGACCTCTAAAGGCCTCACAGACACCTTCAATGAGAGGTAGACACAAACCTCTGCAAGCACTAACCTCTGAGCAAGGTGGGGACTCATCTTCAGATGATTTTGCCATCTGAATGCATTGAGATGTTGGATGAGAGATGCTCAGGAAGTGTGAAGTGTTGCAGCCAGGGATCAGATAATGTTTCTTCATGTGCAATTTTGTTAATTCCTTTATTTCATGTAAGGTAAATTGCTCCACATGCCTTCAAGCAATCTCAATTTAATGCAAGTAAGTAAAAAAGTGAAGTAATGACTTTGACTGACTGAAGAACTAATAAACTCCAGCCACCAGTTCTCATCATCTAGCTTCAGAATGATGAGCCTGTAGGTATCTTTCTCTGCATTCCTCTTTGCACTACAACTCCCTTGGAATATGGACCCTCAAAGTATGACAGTGCCTGTGTTTGCACTTCTGAGTGCCACAGCTAACATAGTGGTAGGAAAAGGTATTGCATTATTTTGTTTTGGTTTTATTTGTAATTTCATGTTGGCAGAAATGAATCAGAGGAGGATTTCTAATAATTTAGTAGGAAGTAAAAAAGCACTCAATATTTTTCATTGTGTTATGGCTTGAGTAACATTGACCCAATAATTGCAAAACTTAGGAAGGATCTAGAAGAGTTGAACGATTTGACCTTTCTAAGAGAAGATTTCAAGACCTTAGGAATTGCATCTGTGTTATTTTCTTCCCAAATATGAGCTTTTTTTATCAAGTAACATACACATCTACATAATTCCACATCTTCCCACTCTGCCACATGCAAGCATTCACACACGCAGTCATATCTTTTATACTTAGGTCTGTCATTTGAGTGTGTTAAAAGATTCCTTTAATAAAAAGGAATTTAGTTTTTTAGTAAAACTAAAGACCACCTCATTCCATACAACAGTTTGGTTTCAGCCATAGAATGATCAAATGGTTTAGATTGGAAGGGACCCTAAAGACCACCTCATTCCATAGGCAGAGACACCTTCCACTAGATCAGTTTGCTCAAAGCCCCATCCAACCTGGCCAAGAACACGTCCAGGGATGGGCCATCCACAACTTCTCTGGGCAATGTGTGCCAGTGCCTCTCAAATCTCACAGTAAAGAATTTCTTCCCAACATCTAATCTAAACGTATCCTCACTTTGAAGCCATTCTCATCCCTCTCCAGCTTTCTTGTAGGCTCCCTTTAGGTACTGGTACAGGTTGAACAGTCCTGTAGGAGAGGTGCTCTATCCCTCTAATTTCCTTGGTGGCCTCCTCTAGACCTGCTCCAACAGGTCCTTCCTGTGCTGAGGGCCCCAGTGCTGGATGCAGCAGTGCAGGTGGGGTCTCACCAGAGCAGAGCAGAGCAGAGCAGAGGGACAGGATCACCTCGCTGGCCCTGCTGCCCACGCTGCTTTGGATGCGGCCCAGGATACAATTGGCTTTCTGGGCTGCAAGCTCACATTGCTGGGTCAGGTCCAGCCTCCCTTCCACCAGCACCCCAAAGGCCTTCTCAGCAGATCTGCCCTAGATCTGTTCATCCCCCAGCCTAGATTGACACCAGGGACTGTCCTGACCCAGGTGCAGCACATTGCACTTGGTCTTGTTGAACCACGTGAGATTCCCACAGGCCCAGTTCCTGAGCTTGTCCAGGTCTGGATGCCATGCTGTCCTTCAGGGGTGTCAAGCACACCATTCAGCTTGGTGTCATCTGCAAAGGTGCTGAGGGTGCTCTCAATCCCTTTGTTTCTGTCATTAATGAAGACATTAGCTAACACTGGTCCCAATACAGACACCTGATGGCCACCACTTGTCACCAATGTCCATTGGGCTTCAGAGCCATTGACCACAACCCCCTGGATGTGAGCAACCAATTCCTCATCCACCTAACAGGCTGTACATCAAATCCTTCTGGCTCCAATTTAGAGAGAAGGATGCAGTGAGGACCCACATCCAAGGCTTTACAGAAGCCCAGATAGAAGTGACATCTGTGGCCCTTCCCTTGTCCACTGATGCAGTCACTCCATCACAGAAGGCCACTGGGCTGGTCAGGCAGGATTTGTCCTTGGAGAAGCCGTGCTGGCTGTCCCAAGTCACCTCCCTGTCCTCCATGTGCCTAAGCACAGCTTCTGGGAGAATTTGTTCCATGATCTTACCAGGCACAGAGGGGAGGCTGAGAGGTCAGTAGTTCCCAGGGTCCTTCTTTCAAAAGTGGATACAATGTTTTCCTTTTTTAGTCACCTGGGACTTCATCTGACTGCCATGACCTTTCAAATATCACAGAGAATGGCTTGGCAACTACATCAGAGAATTCCCTCTGGACTCTGGGGTGCTCTAATTGTGTCCCATAGACTTAGATTTCTCAGGTGATCATGAACCTGCTCTTTACTTTCAATGGGAAGTGCTTTGTTCTCCCAGTCCCCATCTTGCAGTCCACCCCCGAGAGAGGTTGCTATGGAATACTGAGGCAAAAAATTTATTGAGCACCTCAGCCTTCTCCTCATTCACTGCTAAGAGTTTTCCAGCATTGTTTATTGGGTGGTACACCTACTTTGACATTCATTTTGTGGTTAGCATCCTGTAGAAGGCCTTACTGTTATTCTTTGCAACCCTTGCCAGCTCTACTTACAGCTTCACTTTGGTCTTTCACCCCATCCCCACACAACTGAATTTCACCTCTGTACTCTTCACAGGGTACTTGTTCTTGTTTCCACCACCTGTGCAATTGCTTATTTTCTTTTAGTTTGACCACCAGTTTGAAACCATCCTGTGGGTTTTTTTCTTTTTTTCCAAGAATCTTTCTTTTGTTTTGTCTTCTTGGCATAAAAGAAAAAGAAATGCATCCCAGAAATTCCATCACTGCTTACTGAGAGTTTAGGAGCTGCATTTGTGTAACTCTTAGTATACTTAATGACAAAAGATTAAAGATACCTGAAATGCAAGCATGGAATGGCAAAATACAAAAGGAAATCAAGCCAGCAAACTTGCATAAATTTGGCATCCAAGAAAAAAATTGCAAAACTTCCTATATTTTGTGTTTCATCAGTGATGTATGCCAACTTAAAAAAAAAAAGAGAAAAAAAANCTCCGATGTTTATTCTACATGTGACTTTTCCTGCTTATCCATTAGACCTGTTCTGTACTGTCATTGGTACACATAGGCCAGTGTAAATTTGTTGGTTTTACTTGCAAAGCACTTTCTTAGAGTTGTGGTTATCTTTCGCATTTCTAAGAGAGAGATATGGACATGAGCTGAATGTACACTTTAACAAGAGACAGTGGTGTTAGACCTTAAAGGTCTGCTGCTAACTGTATGGTTGGCAGCAGACAAAGCATTTTACACCATGGAATTTGGAGGCATTTCACAGCAACTGAGTTGGATATTTTCATTTGCTGGCATATTTGTCTCCTTGCCCCTCTGAGCTCTGTCTGTGGCTCAGGTCATTACAAACAGTGGCAATACCAAAGCATGTGTGCTGGGTTTGCTGTGTTCCTACATGCCCTTGCCAGTGCAGCCTACTGGAAGATGAGATATTCTGGTCATGTAGGAATGATGGTGGCAATTTGACAATTTCTGAATGTTATTTTTTGACAAATATTATAAGTGTTATAGAAATATTTTCATGCAATATTAACATTATTGTAACACAAGTATAGAAGCATAAATTACCAGATGAGTCAGAATTATGGCCCTTTTCCTGCTGTGTGTGGGCAGACCCCTGCATCTGTGCTCATTGCAGGTTTGGGACCTAAATGCATTGGATGTGTACTGGAAGAAAATGAGTCTGCAAAGTATTTTAATAGAAGGAATACATTGCTCTTAGTTGTGAAGAATCCTCTAAAAATGGAAATGTTCTTGTGCTTCACTTTAAAAAAGACAAGTATGTTAATATGGAAATGTCTCTGGAAACTCTTGTAAGATTCATGACAAAACTGAAAAAAAAAAGTAAAACAACTCAAATCAATGTCTTGAAAGAAAAGCAGAGGTGTATTGTCTTATAGAGATTCCAGACAAGATTTGTGTATGTGGACTCTAATGGTGGCCCAGTATTTCTGTAAAGTATATTTGTAGGTAATGTACTAATATCTCACACAGTATGGTAATATCATTAACTTTCCATGACAGCAGTTTTCCATAAGTCATGAACTGTAATTTCATTGTCTGCCTCTTCTCAGGTGAAAACTGAAAATACTCACTAATAGAGATCTCTCATCTGACAACTTTTCTCAAACAGAAGCTTGCAGATTATTGAGGAAGACATCCTATTGCTTGGGATCCTGAGATATGTCTTTGTTTTTAAGTACTTCAAAGATATCTGTGTGCAGCACTGCTTTATTTGTTTTTTCTTCCTCTGTGAAAATACTGTGTTCCATGTCTGTCATCTGGTTTGGCTTTGTATACTGAGAACAGCAGTAAATATTTCAGAAAAGCAAGTAGTTGTGCTTTTGCTCAGAAAAGTGGAAATTACAAGAAAAAAAGCACCAAAGTCAGAAGGGGTAAATGAGGAGAAGGATTTATTTTCTCATAGCTGAGGATGCTCAAATGGATGCTGCCTCAACTTCTAGAGTGAGCATGTTTTGCATAGAAGGATTAGAAATTTCTCCTTGTTTACAAATAAAAAATTCGATGATTCTCAACTTCCTCTGAAATGCTTCATACTCTTTCTTCCTCAGACATCACCTTGTGCTATTTCTTCTTCTCATTTCTGTGTCTCTGCAAGTGAAAGAAATAGTGGCTTCTTTTTTTCTTCCCCCTTTGCTGCCACCTCCAGGAAAGGTTAAAAATCCAGCATCACTGAGAATTCAACTACCAGTCTTGAGGGTCATCTTGAGATTACAGTTTTCAAGTTAATATTCAGAGCAGTTACAGGGATCCCTGCTTCTTTTGTTTATATTAATCAATTGAGGAAAATTTGATTAGCTCTGGTTGTTTGTGAGAATACAGATCAACCTTCTTTCTCTTTTCAGATTGCCTGAATCTAGGTTGTCCTCTGAGGTGCCGAAACCTTCTGACATGCAGATTTCTTTACCTTGAACCAATTTTCATCTAGTCAATTGAATTATAATTTCATCTAACTCCTTCCTTTCCTGAAAGTGTGAGATTCATTGTGGATTTTTTCTTGGTTCTGTAGTAACATTCAACTTGAGTATCAGAAAAAAAGTAGCACTTGGTAAATATTTTGATAGTCTTACAAGTCAAGGTATATTGTCAGATCTTCTAGCGACCACATACAGTATAAGAGCAATATATATAATTAACTTGGCATGGGTGAGGGGAGGGAAATTGTCTCTGTTACCTCCCTTCTTTGGTTTTGAAATCTCATGCTCTTGCAAGATATGCTTGGGAAATTACAGACTGTGAGTGGGATTCATATGGCAAAATGTAGACATCTACATCTGAGTTAGTCACCCAAGGCTCCCTGTGTGGGGAATGGAGAGAAACAGGACAGATGAATCACACCCTTGAAGAACCTTTTTTTTTTTACCTCTATGTTAAGACAAAATGACTCATAGCCTGAAAGTGCCCATTTGGCTAGTAAAGGAGGTTGGGGTAATGACTGGGATGTGATGGCTGCATTCTGCACCCCAAAAACTAGATGAAATGCACATGGCACTTTGTGGCTCTGGTGCATACCTGTGTGCTCACATGTACATGTTTGTCAGATTGTGTGAGTATTCAGTCCTAGGAAATAAACTCATTAGTTTTCCACATAGGAATTCCTTGAAAAACTAAAGACAACTTTAGGTTTCCATGTGTGAGAACCCAGAAATCAAGAAATGTTTAAATTGAATTAGCATGTTTCTCCTGTATGTACATTTCTCAGTATGCATCAGCAAATAATTAAAAAACTCTAATAAGTAAATTTTCAAAACTTCATCAGCTCATCAGTTTAGTAGCTGATGTTGCCACTATTTGTTTAGTCACCTTTGGAAACTGAGTGCCCTCTGCCTTTAGGGAGACATGCATCTCATGCTTTCCAGATGCTGTAGGGAGCTGTGAGCTCTTTGTGCTACATCTAAAGTAGTCTCTCCTCTCTGTGTGTAAACCACATAATATGTCTCCCTCAAATTATCTTTGTCTTCAGTCAGCCTGAGGAGTCTGCTGTAAGTAAATATGTGAAGACCTTGCCTTGCTACTTGCAGAAAAGAAATCTGTCTTCCTTTGTTTGCTTTTCAATATGTCATCGGCAACAGCACACGGGGTATGAGCAAGGGTGGGCTTAGAAACAAGTTGTATTCACAGTGGTGCTGGTGCTACTAAAAATCTCTGTGGAGTGCCCTCAGCTGAAAACACTGGTGAGAGATATATGATCCTCCCACAAAGAGGTGATTGATATTAAAATAGAAATGGCCAATGAAACAAGACAAATAATGATAGGCCAGTAATATAGTATTTATGATTTTTTTTGGCTTCTGTTTTGTATGCACAGATATCCGTGGTTGACTTGACACAAATAAAACTGAGGAACTTGTATTTGAGAGAGAGAATAAACTTGTTTGGCTTAGATCTGTAGTTATGAGTATGTCCAGAAAGGTGGCTTTTGGTGAAAAATGAGCAGAAATTGAGCTTTTGCATCTCCTGACTCTAGGCACCTGGCCTGAGGAGCATGATCCAGTAAGTAGATTCCAGCACACCAATTTCCTGTGTAGTCAGCATGCCTAGATACCTTAAAAGGGGTAACACAACACAAGGGTCACAGCTCCTTCTTCTCTGGTGATCAGAGCTGCAAACTGGGACTTACTCAAGATTCAGACCCTGGAGATATTTTCTGGGTAGCTGTGTAAATCACAGCTGATTTTCATGCATGAGTGAAGCCATGGTGTATTAGAAGCAATGCATCTATAGTCTTCTCTGTGAAATTTGCAGATCACAGATCCTAATTCCTAGAAAATCTTTCCCTGCCAAGTCACACTAGGTTTAGACAGCACATTGCTTTGTTGGTCTTTTTGAAACTGGACAGTTTTGAAGCCAGACATGCAAGATTTCAGTCAGTGATAAGTAAGAGGTGGCCTGACTGTGGCCTGACTGTAGTCTTACAGTGACACAGAAGGATGGATAACCACTGGATTCAGCACCCTCCTACTTCCAGACAAAGCCAGCCTTGCCTCTACCATCCTCTCTCTACCAAAAAATAAGAAAGCCCTCAGAAAAGAGCATTGGTTGTGTTATGGAACCATTATGAAATCTATGTTTGAAATACCCAATGTAGCTTTCTGAATCAAAGACCTTGTTCAGTTAAAGTGGTGCCTCCAGTGGCTTTTGTTCTGGCTAGATCAGTTCAACATCATGCTGTAGGTTAAATTATTGAAGCTGTGGAGGTAGCTGAGATCTGGCCTACAGCACTGAATTTCTCCCAGCTGCTAGTGTTTTGTCAGCACTGGTCAGAAATTTGTGCTCAAGTCATTTGGTCAGAACCATCACCAGTGAGCAGCAGGCTATTTTTGGCTTCTCACCATACCTTTTGGCCAAGGGCAGGCAGATGCAGAGCAGCAGCCTTGCGTGCGAGCTGCCCTGGACAGCCGTGTGCCAGCTCACAAGACTGAGGGGCTCGAATCAATGTGTCAGCAACTTCCTGCGAAGGCAGGGCTGGAGTTCTGCCCGTCCCTGGAAAGATGATGTGCCTCTTCCAGGTGAGAACCACTGTGCTGAACCTCAGACCATCAGTGTGGATGCTGCCCATTCCTGTCTGTGCTCGTTTGAGGAAAGACTTTTTGTGAGACAGCGTCTTCCTAAATTCCTTCCCACTATATTGTAGTTGGATTACTTGCTGATCTTTAAAATCCTTACTTGAAGAAAAACCATGTGTACACACATACACACACACATACACAAGTAAATTAAATTTTTGTTTTGAAAGATACTTGTCAAATAATGATTCCTGGATTTAAAATTCCTACTTTTATATACTGGTCGATCATAATATGAATTATAACTACTTCAGAATACTACTTTTATGTGATAAAAAGGCTTTTAGTAGCAGCTTCCTTAATAATTCAGGTTGTAGGATGGTAGAAAATAATTCAGATAACTGATAAAAATATCTCCTCATGATTTTATATGTGTTTGCACTTCAAAGGACCAGCAATGAAAAGATGATCACACATCTGAATCAGAAGGATAATATTTATATCTAAACTGAGTAACCATGTAATTCTGTTGTTGTTTCCCATACTGTGTCTGTCCTCCTCCACTTGCATGCTATAGCCTGATTCAGATTTTTTGTATGGTGTTTATTACCTGACCTGAAAATCTCAATCTAAATATTTGGATTGTTCAGTGATGTTCCCAGTGTACTTCTGGCTGCTATGTACTTCTGGAAGAGTAAAATACATGAGGTTGGCCATTCTTGTAGCTCTGTAATTTTTGATCTTGTAGCTCTGTTTATTTTTGATATTCATAGGATGCTTTTAGAAACTGGTTAAAAATTACATTTTCCAGTATTCAGATGCAGAAGAGGCCTTGGTATTTTCAGATGTGTTAGAAGTGATGCTTTTTGTATGCATACATATTCAGATCTCTGCAAAAGGATTCCTCCGTCACAAGACCCCCAGATGCTGGCTAGAAGAGATCAATCATCACATCTGTCCTGATAATTAGATATTAATTCAGGCTGAATTTATTTTCTAAGTATTGTAGTGCTAAATATGTATTATTTATTGTTCAGCTCTCCTGCTCTGTGCATTTTATCCTCATGTAGTTAAAGACTGTGTTACATTCTTGCAAGATTCCTTTGGGTGACCAGATGAGCTCCTTGGGTCTGCTTTGCTCAGGCAGGCGTCATTCCTGAGTCACCCAAGTTGCATTTTTGCCCAGCAGAATGTTCCAAGAGGTTTTCCTCTCTCCCTTCTTCCTACAAATGCAGAAGGAGGTTGGTCAGAGTCATAATATATTCTTAAAATTCAAGAATTGTCAGTGGGTGGCTACCAAGATATGCAACTTACAGACAGATTCATCATCTGAGCTAGGCTGAAATAATCACTGCAGTTGAGGAGGCTCTCAGGGTGGTAGGGAAGTTCATTCCTCTTATGCTTTTTTTCTGGTCATTCCAGTG
>VZTR01010017.1:83764-153536 GCA_013400775.1 Chaetops frenatus
TTTCCAGATGCTGTAGGGAGCTGTGAGCTCTTTGTGCTACATCTAAAGTAGTCTCTCCTCTCTGTGTGTAAGCCACATAATATGTCTCCCTCAAATTATCTTTGTCTTCAGTCAGCCTGAGGAGTCTGCTGTAAGTAAATATGTGAAGACCTTGCCTTGCTACTTGCAGAAAAGAAATCTGTCTTCCTTTGTTTGCTTTTCAATATGTCATCGGCAACAGCACGCGGGGTATGAGCAAGGGTGGGCTTAGAAACAAGTTGTATTCACAGTGGTGCTGGTGCTACTAAAAATCTCTGTGGAGTGCCCTCAGCTGAAAACACTGGTGAGAGATATATGATCCTCCCACAAAGAGGTGATTGATATTAAAATAGAAATGGCCAATGAAACAAGACAAATAATGATAGGCCAGTAATATAGTATTTATGATTTTTTTTGGCTTCTGTTTTGTATGCACAGATATCCGTGGTTGACTTGACACAAATAAAACTGAGGAACTTGTATTTGAGAGAGAGAATAAACTTGTTTGGCTTAGATCTGTAGTTATGAGTATGTCCAGAAAGGTGGCTTTTGGTGAAAAATGAGCAGAAATTGAGCTTTTGCATCTCCTGACTCTAGGCACCTGGCCTGAGGAGCATGATCCAGTAAGTAGATTCCAGCACACCAATTTCCTGTGTAGTCAGCATGCCTAGATACCTTAAAAGGGGTAACACAACACAAGGGTCACAGCTCCTTCTTCTCTGGTGATCAGAGCTGCAAACTGGGACTTACTCAAGATTCAGACCCTGGAGATATTTTCTGGGTAGCTGTGTAAATCACAGCTGATTTTCATGCATGAGTGAAGCCATGGTGTATTAGAAGCAATGCATCTATAGTCTTCTCTGTGAAATTTGCAGATCACAGATCCTAATTCCTAGAAAATCTTTCCCTGCCAAGTCACACTAGGTTTAGACAGCACATTGCTTTGTTGGTCTTTTTGAAACTGGACAGTTTTGAAGCCAGACATGCAAGATTTCAGTCAGTGATAAGTAAGAGGTGGCCTGACTGTGGCCTGACTGTAGTCTTACAGTGACACAGAAGGATGGATAACCACTGGATTCAACACCCTCCTACTTCCAGACAAAGCCAGCCTTGCCTCTACCATCCTCTCTCTACCAAAAAATAAGAAAGCCCTCAGAAAAGAGCATTGGTTGTGTTATGGAACCATTATGAAATCTATGTTTGAAATACCCAATGTAGCTTTCTGAATCAAAGACCTTGTTCAGTTAAAGTGGTGCCTCCAGTGGCTTTTGTTCTGGCTAGATCAGTTCAACATCATGCTGTAGGTTAAATTATTGAAGCTGTGGAGGTAGCTGAGATCTGGCCTATAGCACTGAATTTCTCCCAGCTGCTAGTGTTTTGTCAGCACTGGTCAGAAATTTGTGCTCAAGTCATTTGGTCAGAACCATCACCAGTGAGCAGCAGGCTATTTTTGGCTTCTCACCATACCTTTTGGCCAAGGGCAGGCAGATGCAGAGCAGCAGCCTTGCGTGCGAGCTGCCCTGGACAGCCGTGTGCCAGCTCACAAGACTGAGGGGCTCGAATCAATGTGTCAGCAACTTCCTGCGAAGGCAGGGCTGGAGTTCTGCCCGTCCCTGGAAAGATGATGTGCCTCTTCCAGGTGAGAACCACTGTGCAGAACCTCAGACCATCAGTGTGGATGCTGCCCATTCCTGTCTGTGCTCGTTTGAGGAAAGACTTTTTGTGAGACAGCGTCTTCCTAAATTCCTTCCCACTATATTGTAGTTGGATTACTTGCTGATCTTTAAAATCCTTACCTGAAGAAAAACCATGTGTACACACACACACATACACACACACATGCACAAGTAAATTAAATTTTTGTTTTGAAAGATACTTGTCAAATAATGATTCCTGGATTTAAAATTCCTACTTTTATATACTGGTCGATCATAATATGAATTATAACTACTTCAGAATACTACTTTTATGTGATAAAAAGGCTTTTAGTAGCAGCTTCCTTAATAATTCAGGTTGTAGGATGGTAGAAAATAATTCAGATAACTGATAAAAATATGTCCTCATGATTTTATATGTGTTTGCACTTCAAAGGACCAGCAATGAAAAGATGATCACACATCTGAATCAGAAGGATAATATTTATATCTAAACTGAGTAACCATGTAATTCTGTTGTTGTTTCCCATACTGTGTCTGTCCTCCTCCACTTGCATGCTATAGCCTGATTCAGATTTTCTGTGTGGTGTTTATTACCTGACCTGAAAATCTCAATCTAAATATTTGTATTGTTCAGTGATGTTCCCAGTGTACTTCTGGCTGCTATGTACTTCTGGAAGAGTAAAATACATGAGGTTGGCCATTCTTGTAGCTCTGTAATTTTTGATCTTGTAGCTCTGTTTATTTTTGATATTCATAGGATGCTTTTAGAAACTGGTTAAAAATTACATTTTCCAGTATTCAGATGCAGAAGAGGCCTTGGTATTTTCAGATGTGTTAGAAGTGATGCTTTTTGTACGCATACATATTCAGATCTCTGCAAAAGGATTCCTCCGTCACAAGACCCCCAGATGCTGGCTAGAAGAGATCAATCATCACATCTGTCCTGATAATTAGATATTAATTCAGGCTGAATTTATTTTCTAAGTATTGTAGTGCTAAATATGTATTATTTATTGTTCAGCTCTCCTGCTCTGTGCATTTTATCCTCATGTAGTTAAAGACTGTGTTACATTCTTGCAAGATTCCTTTGGGTGACCAGATGAGCTCCTTGGGTCTGCTTTGCTCAGGCAGGCGTCATTCCTGAGTCACCCAAGTTGCATTTTTGCCCAGCAGAATGTTCCAAGAGGTTTTCCTCTCTCCCTTCTTCCTACAAATGCAGAAGGAGGTTGGTCAGAGTCATAATATATTCTTAAAATTCAAGAATTGTCAGTGGGTGGCTACCAAGATATGCAACTTACAGACAGATTCATCATCTGAGCTAGGCTGAAATAATCACTGCAGTTGAGGAGGCTCTCAGGGTGGTAGGGAAGTTCATTCCTCTTATGCTTTTTTTCTGGTCATTCCAGTGGTGCCTTTCATTTCTTTCCATTCTAGTTTTATAGTCTGCCCTTATACATTTACCTGATATATTTTTTTTAACATTTTTCAAGTCCATAAATTCTTGAATTCTTAAGGACTGGTTGAAAGTATGTGTTGCTAATTACCAATTCCTACTTATTATTGGTATGCGAACATAAGAAAGTATGGGGAAATTTTCTGTACCGCTTCTACAGCAGAACATCACAGGCACTGTTTCCTGATTTCTCATTAGTTAGTTTCTTGTGTTTATTTAATACACCTTGCATTAATGAGGGATTAGAAAGCCTTTAGGTGGAACTTTAATATGTATATAATTACGATACATACAACACATGAATTTTTTAAGGTAACAATATATGCAACATTGTCAAAATGCTGTAACAGGAGATCCAATACAGTTTTGTAGGCCATCCTTGGCTGCCTGTTTCTATAACGTTATTACAAAAACCTACATTTAAAGCTGGGTACATTGTTAGGCTTTCACTGGGTTTCCCCCAGTGTTTCTCAGTACTGATGAAGTTTTGACAGTGCTTTTACAGCGGTAGCATTCTCGCATCTCTACCAGTAATGTGCTATATTTACCATGTTCTGGGGCTGCCTTTGTTGTTCACAGCCATGCTCTGATGAACGAGCAGAACTTGGGCTGTTTGGTTTCTCTCTTTCCTCACTCGTTTCCAGGTAATGAACTCATAGGTTGTAATAGACGCTATTAATCTGTAGCTGCCTGACAATACATTCTGTACTACTGAATGTAATCTTATTGTGCTACTCAAGGTCATTTGACTTTGTGTACAATTCAATCTTTCCCTTAATTATTGTTGCCTCCTGAATTTGCATAATAAAAAAACTTCATCACAATTACACTTATTCTGAAAATACTATTGAGATGAATGATAAATACAGGCAATCCTAATCCCAGTTCTGTGAAACTTGATTAGCGATCCTTCTTTAGGCTGGTAGTATTCCCCTCAGATAAATGTTCTCCTGCCTTTTCTTCATCTTGGTTGCTGAAGAAACCTTCTTTAGTTTAACCAATGATTTCTCATTTGACTCTCTATCGAATGCTTTACTGAAATTTACATCAACTATGTCTCCCTTTATTTAGAAGGACTGACCTATATTTTCATAAATCCTTTCTTTTCAATTTTCTTACATTTAGCCCTATTTTTGATAGTCATTTCCCTCCAAAGCATATGACTGAGGCCTGGCTAAAGTCACATGTACTGTGTAGATTGTAATAAGACATTGGATGCCCAGGCTACTGAGTGCTTTAATCACCCCTCTGCAAACAGTTGCAAATTTTGTTCTTCCTCATTATATGACTGTCCCCTGCCAGACCTGCAGTTATACCTGGAATTTCATGTGCCAGCTCTTTTGACACATGGACCAATACTGACTCATGCTTTCCTTCTGCTCTCCCATCTGTTGGTGTCTGTGCGTTTTGGTGTTCCCTGTACTTGGATAATCTGCTGTCAGGGGCTGTGCTTTTGTGAGTGCACGCCTAGAGCACCCAGCATCCAGGGCTAAAATAGTATGATCAACAAGATTTGTCAGATTTTGACTTTTTTCGGTTTTTGGCTTCTGTTTGGAGAAGCTTTTGCTTCCCTTAGTCGCTCCTTCTAAAGTTGGTGGAAGTTTGTCCTGTGTGTTTGATGTCATCTGTCTTTGGAGAATGAAGTAAAAGTTGTGTTCTTTCTCCTTTCAAGCACTCATTATCCCTGAGCTCCACAAACAGTGTAGGGAGATAACCTTTGATATCCAGAAGCTTCATGGTCTTTACCTGAGAAAGATTGTTCTGGATAAAAGAAAAACCACTTGTTCCATGTACAGTAAGAAAAGTTTAATGGGTAAGTTATTTTGAAGAAGTTTTTTTCAATGTTCTCTGAAGCACACATGTTCACCGGGCAACAAATGAGACTGAAACAAAATATAAATGCTTTTGAAATTGCAGAGTCAGCAAGGAGGTTTGTCCTGTAGTCTTAGAGTCACTACCCAGGAAGTTCCCATAGTCAGTTTGCAAACCTGTACTTGAGAATATGCCAGTCTCTGCCAACTGAGACTGTTTTTTAGCTCTTTGATGCTGAATTCTTTGCAGCCAATAGCACCTCTCTCAGTATAGAAGATCTGGTAAGTGGGAGTTAGGTGTAAGGACAAAATGTGTGTTTACTTAAAATTAGAAGATACATAGTGTTAAAAAGTTTTGTAATGTGTTAACCTAACTGTACATCTCTTTATCAGCTATGTGTTTGAAAGTCCTGCACCATTCTAGTATGTCATTAATAAGGGAGATGAAAAACACTGGTTTAGAATTTAAAATAAGTTAAAGAGGGACATAAGTCAGCATTAATCATCTTTTACTCATCTTTTAAAGTGTAACTGTCATTTACATATAATGCCATTCAGTAGCATGCTGCCATAGTATGTTACCTGTTTTTGCTGTTTACCATTAGGTGTTTGAAATATAATGTTAGTGTTTGTTCCCAGTTGAAACATTTGTCTGTTATTAGCATGGTAGGTTTAATTTTCATGTGGTTCACTTCAGCACATAGTTGCAAGTAACTGTTCAAAATAGTTGAATAGTTTCCTCACAGTCCATTATCACTTTCCAGACCAGAATATCATAGTTGTTCACCAGTATTGAAAAAAAAAAAAAAAGCCTATTAAGGATTGGGGCATTGATTTAAAAAACTGTCATTGAAATAAGATAGTTCTTAGATGAAACACCTTAGACGATTTTCAAGGTTGTCACTGTTTGAAAACCTGTTCCTTTTGTAAAGAAAGGCCAATTTGAATACCTCTCTTCCTTAGTTACATTAAAAGAAAGTGTCATAAATAAGTCTATCCATTTTTGACTTGTAATTCAAACAACAATAAAATCAAAATATTTACTAACACTGAAGTAACAAATTTGCTGTCATTTTATCTGCTAATTAGTATGCACTTACTGGGTCTGAAGTATAGCTGGGGAATTCTTCTTAAGTGATTGAGATGCTTCTATTTTATTTACCTTCTGGCATTAAAAACATTCTATTTTTTCAAAATCAAGTAAGGAGGCAAAAATTGATGTGGCTTTCTGTTTTGCTCTTGTCCTTACAAGAGCACGCCCTGCCCATTAAAGCACTTAAGACATGCAGGTAAACCTTGACTATATGTAGACTGGCGTCTCTACATCGCGTGCATGCTGGCTCTGGCTGATGCCAGTAATCCTGAGTCTTAGAACTCTGGAGTTGTGAAGTGAGTTACAGGAGAAACTAATAAGGAATTGGCTCAATCACACTGAACTACAACTGCTTCCTTGTTCACTTTTTGGTCTCCTGTTGTTCACTGAGGTGTCCTGTGCGGAGGATGGTGCTGTGTATGAGATGTCGGTAGATGTGGTGCACAGGGTCATGGTTAAGTGGTGGACTTGGCAGTGCTGGCTTAATGGCTGGATTCGATGACCTCTTGGAGGTCTTTTCCAGCCCGAGTGAGTCTGTGATCCTATGAGACCTTCCTTGCTTTGTAAGAAGCATAAGCAAAGTGCCTCTGGTGAGCTTCATGGTTGTGATATTCTGGGTGTGGTTCCAAGGCCTTGAACAAATAGTTTTAAAAATTCAGAAGTCCGAAGGGCTTTGAGTTTCCTACTGGTAACAATTATTGAATGGGTTTGATAAGGGTCAGTTTCTGTGCGCTCAAACACTTGTTTGGCAAGTGTTAGAAGCTAGTCTGCAATTAAATTTTACTCTTTGTTTTAATTTGCTATGCAGAGGCAGAATGCTTTTGACTTGAACGTAATGAATAAAAACGCCTAAAGCTACCAGGTTATTTACAAATAAGTAATGTAAGCATATGTTAAAATACAGGAAATTAGTTCTTAAGGGAATTTCCTTGCTTTGTCTCCACATTATTTCAGCCCCATTAAAAAAGAAAAAAAGCCTGCTAAAAAAGTAAACTTAATTACTTTGTTAGCAACAATAAAAATGCATAACTGGATTGACATATCTTTTTCTGGCTGCATATCTGATAAAACTTACGAAATCATGATTCTGTAGAGTCTCTGCCAGATGATAGGCTAATGGCTGTGAGTTTAAGCCCACTCAGAAGGGGTAGTATGACAGCCCCCGCAGCAGAGAAAGGGGAGTGTGAGCTTAGTTTGTGTGGTAATGAATAATACTGAATTTAAAATTATTGACAAATAATAATTTTAAAGCACTTTGATGTGTTCATTTGTAGAATCTGTTTTTACAGAATACTGAGTTATGTTAAAAGATTGCGAATGTAACTCATTACCAGCACAGTTAGAATTGATGGGTTATCTAAATGGTCACTGAACCAAACCATGTAAATTGCTTATTTCTAATCAGTCTAGGAAAAAAATTGATACAGTTTTCTGCAGATTTTTCTCCACTTTTTCTCCACAACTACAATTGTGTTAAATCAAGCAAAAGAATATTTAAATGTTAAGCATGTGTTACATGACTTTCTTGCTTGCCATGCTGACCAAGCTTCATCTGATTTCAGTGAGACTTTTGATCACACGTATGGCAGAAGGAGCCTCCCTGAAATTTCATACACTATCTTAGTCTCTTAGCTTTTAACTCTTACTTGATAATAGTTTGTCTGAAATAGAGACTCTTAATTACAAAAGTGCGCACTGCAGAACTGTGTGTAAAATTACTTAAAGAGGGTCACTTGACATGTCCTAATAAATGTCCTAATAAAATCCACTAAACCAATCATAGTGCCGAATATCATAGCTTTTCACTAAAACTAGTCTTCTTTAAGGAAATAATTCAGAGTGATTATTCATGCCTAATTAATCTCACTAATTGGTAGTGATTTTGATAATACTTTCACATAATAATACTTTAAACCTAGCTATCCTATTGTTATATTAAATTCAATGATATAAACATTGAAACCAAAATACAGATAGACTGTTATAATGCAATTTACATTACCCATTTTTAAAGAAAGCAATTGAAAAGTTAAAAGCACGTCAGGAGACTGATCAGATTAATGCACTCAGTTTTGATGTACTGTAGTTATCACAGAAATATTAATGACTTATCTCTAATGAAAGGAAATAAGGTTTTTACCTACTACTGTGTCTGAAATTACTAGGTTTCAGACACAGTGTGACAGTTCTGAAGTAAGCTTTTATGCTATAATACAATTTGGAATTTAAAATTTAGTTTTACTCTGCTATTGCCGTCTATTCCACAGAATGTAAACCTGAATGTCTTGACTGGTTGAGGTCAAATCATGGTCTTCTGACATTTTTTTTCCAAGTACACAAAATACAACCAAAAAAGAACTTGAACTAATAATTTAAAGACTTAAATTCTGGTGTGGAGACAGCATTGCCCACAGAATGCTGCCTGTATTCCAAATGCAGAATTTTATGTCTGCTCTTAGCTTTTAGGATAACTATTCTTTTAAAGTCAGTATTGGCACCTGTAGGTACAGAGCTTAGGGTAGCATTTACACGTGAAGAATATCTATGTAGCAGTTTTCCACTTGGAATAGTGAAAAAGTTACATTCTTTCCTATTTCGAAGGCATTTCTTCACTGAATATCTGCTGAGTGCCCTAAGAACTAGAAAGAGTGAAACATCTTCAACACATTTTCATTGTCATTTAAAACCAAATTAAATTTTCACTGTATTTATAAACATTTTACTTTTGCTTTCCATGCACCTTTGCTTACAGGATTCTTCGAGCAGACTGCATATTTAAAGAAATACCTACAAATCTTTGATGCAAATATTTAATGTGAATTTTTCTCAGTTGTTTGCACTGCAGCCTTGACTTACAGATTTCTATTCATTCAGTGAGGGAGCAGAAGTATATCATGCATTCTAATCATTCACATAGCTAAAATTTAAGATAATTAGTATTTAGAAAGCTTTGTTTGAAGTGAAAAATACTTGCAGATCTCTCAGTGTGAATAATTTTCAATAACAGAAGGTCTTAAAAGAGAGTTTTGATATTTTGGTAAGATTTTGTGATGAGCAAAAATAAAGGAATACATTCAATTCTGTATAGAGAGTTCTTCAGGTGTGTCAATTATAATCTTTGTTTTTAACATTACCAAGTACTAGCTCTTAAAACTTGTCTTATTATTCTTCAGTAGTGGTTTGAGTGGTTGGTTAATACTTTTTAGGTATGAGGCCATTTTAAAATAATCCTTCTGTTAAATGAATAAGTCCACATAAATAATAGATCTGCTGTTAAAGCAGAGGCAGAGTTCAGTTACTTCTGCAGCTGTAGGTTGGTATTTTATCCAGTTTTAAACCACCCACATTTCCACAGCATCCACCCAGTCATGCGTTAAGTGGTATGATTAACATCTGTCGTGTGTGCTTCACTGGCAGCCTTAGAAAGCTGGGTGCGTAGGATAACAATTTATTTTAGTAGAGTTAATTTTAATTGTATTTCTGTATGCCTGAATTAGAAAAGGCAGACCTGAAGATGTGTCCATGAAGCAGAAAGCAATGATGGTGTATGAACCTAGTGTGACTTAAAGTCCTCATTTCAGCTGATCTATGAGAAAGTTAGCTCCTGCCAAGTGGGGTTTTCCTTTTGAAGTGCAAGGTTCCTTGCCATCTCCAGAAAGCTCCATGGTTCAAAATGGTGGCCAACAATCAATGGTGATTGTTGTCCACCATTTCCAGCAATGGAGTTTTCTGGAGCTCCTGGACCTTTAAAGACCCTGGAGATAAGGTGTGGGTGAGAGGATGACACAGGTGATGGCTGCATAGCTGCTTCAGTAGTTCACTTTCCTGCCTCAACTTCTACTCTGTACTTAAAAATATCTGATGCTGGCATCTCTAAATTTCAGTTCCAAGTGGTGGGAAATTCACAAGATCAGTTGTTTTTTTCTCAAATGTTGCCATCTTGGCCTGAACTCAAATGACAGCAGCTGTTCTCATGAGATTTCAATTTCAGCCAACTGAAAAAACAGCCTTTTCCTTTTCAGATCTAACCAGCTAGCGATGGTGGCAGTGACTCCACTTCACAGTGTTAGGAATCCATACATCTCCTCCCACACACCATGCACACGTGAAGAATAAAATGGAGGTGGACTCCAGTGTGCTGTGTATTTATCATTTTTGCTGAATGGAGTTGTTTATTTTGTATGTGGAAAACATGGCCCAGTCCTCCAGTGTTCAGCATTTACATTTAGTATGTGATATATTCACTGAGGATTTATGTGTAAAGAACTGTAAAAGAAAAACTTTCCTCTAGGGAAGCACTGACTGGGAATGACTTCCACCTTCAGTCAGACGCGATGGCATTGAAATACCAACTCCTCCTGATTGATCTCTGCCAGTGTTCACTTGCCCTTCTTCCTCTCCAGCTTTCAGCAGCATATGGAGCATCAACAGACTCGTGGGCAGCTTGGCTTGACCTGAAAAAATCAGAAAGCAGTACTGATTTTAAAAATAGGGTGCGGAAGCTGAAGGCAACTCGTGCTTCTGTCTCACAGGAACAGAAGGAGTGGCGGAGGTCAAAGAGGACTTGATGTGTGTGTTGAGAGGATTAGGACCAGGGATGAAGGGAAGAAATAGGGTTGTACTTCTCCTCCCCTCTCTTACACATGTGTGTGTTCCTTGAGTGTGGCATGGGACTGTGGCTTCTACAATCTCTGATGGAAGGTGGGAAAGGTGCTCCCTTCCTGGGGGTGCCAGCACTGCGTCCTCAGTCTCCAGCCTTCTAACTGATGGGCTTTCAGTCCCTGGCTGCTCTGCTGGGGTATCTGGTTACCAGGCACCCCTTTCCTCACCACTATCCAGGGTGGGCATCCTGTGATCCCAGTGGCTAGCTAGGGAGATGTCCTGAATATGTGTCTTCACTGCCCCAAGACAGAAAATTATGATTTGGAATAACGCAGATTTGGTTCAATTTAGACTGTAGGAAAGTGGGAAACCATTGAGAATTTATCATGCTTGTGAATAACCACTTACATGAGAGTTTGGGTTTTTCTCAGTCTTTCTTCCATCTGAATTCATATCATCATCATCATCAACTCCTGATGATCAGCCTGAGAGCCACTTTTGTTCAGGCTTCTTCTCATGCTTTTTAGAAAGGAAAGTCTAAAACTTTCTAAGAGCTTATTTAATCCAGGAATGTGGAATTCCCAGCCAGATTGATAGGAGGTTAAATTCGTGATTGTGGGCTGAAAAACTGAGTGACACATTTCAAACTTGATCTTAGACGTGAAGTGTCAAAGGGAGAGTGTCTTTTCCAGGCTGGTGCAATGCTGTGCTTACTTTCACCTTGTGGAGCTGAGAGGAGTTAGCTGATCACTGTTACATCTGTAAAGATCAAGCTCTCTGGTGCATATACAGCAGTCCTCTGGCTGTTCAGACACCATAAAAGAAGAGAATCTGGCCCCAAATGTTCTTGGTATGTTGTCTATGCCACATCCAAATCCAAGCCTGTGCTAGTATGTGCTCACTTAGAAACCATTAGTGGGATTCAACAAGCATAAGTGCATGCCAGTACCTGGAATCTCCATGCAAATTTGTAACGTGAAATTCTCTGTAGTTGTCACTGGAGAGGAATGGGCACTTGTTACGGTAGATTCATCTCATCCTAATGTCCATGTTTTTCTATGCCAACTGCAAAAGTAACCTAGAGTGAGTAACTCAGCTAGTGATACCATTTTTTTGGTAGGTGTGTGAAGATAGGCAAGTTGAATCTCACTCCTTGTGGCAGTGAGGCAACATGAAGCTGCTTGCCAGTAGCTGTGTGTCAGAGCTAAATCCTCTTTCTCAGGATGAGGAAATTGGAAGCTGTTTCTGGATGCCTGTCCTGTGCATCATAGAGTTACAGCACAGGGGGATATCTTGCTCCAAAATCTGTGTTAATGAACACTTAGAGAAAACATAAAAATAACCCTAAGGGGAACATTTGCATTTGCAGTCTGGGCTGTGGATACAGAGCTGGCAAAGACTGCCTGGAGTTGGATGTGATGTTATAAGGAAAAGAAACAAGAACTGTCAATAAATGCTCAAGCTAACCCATACCTCAAACTAACAGGTCTAGGACTAGGAACATGTAAGATTCTCCAGTATCTTGCTGGGTGACCTTAAAAATGTTTTTTCTTCTTGTTATAACTCTAGTTCCCAGTAAATGTAATGTGGTCAAGGCATTGATTTCTTGCAAAACCTGTTGTCTTGGTTTAAGACAATTTACAGGGTGGAGCCTGGGAAACAAGGTACCTCCCCTTAATCTTAAGGACTACCCTTTCACCAGTAAGGAGAAACGAATGTGAGAAGATGTAAGTGAAACAATAACAGTTTACTAAAAACTGAAACAATAACAGGTAAAATAACAGGCAAAATAAATAATAATCCCTAGATAAAAACGTGCTGATTCCCATTGATTTCCCAGGGAACAAAGGGAAACAAGATATGGAAAAATATGGAATACAATACACATTTTTGGGTTACCCAGGACACCCTTTGTGAGGCCAAATGAGGAAGTTCTGTGAAAGTACTGAAGGGTTTTCTCCAGCTATTAGGTAAGTATGGAGTTCCAAAAAAGTAGCTTAGAATTGCCATTTAATTTTAGTCAATAGGTCTTAATATAAGATAGTATTAAAAATATTGTATGAATAGATGCAGTAACTTAGCCAAAGATGAGAAAATAAGTTACAGGCAGAGTATACCAAATGTAGCTCTAATTGTGCTGGAAATTACATGACTTAAACTATTAAAAAATAAGCCATGTTTTCAATATACAAAGGTCAGGAAACAAGCTTTATCATAAACAGAAAACAGACTCACTCCTCTTTCATAGAAAAAGATGCTTTCAGAAAAGCAACAGATATCTTCATCCACATACAATTAAATAAAACCTAGTGAAAATAATACACAAGTGCTTTTTAATGAAGGTTTTCCTATTAATGGTAAAAAAATATGTTCTTTTGGAAATAGATCAGTGTTTATTCTTGGCTTCTTATCTGACAGAGACCAACAAACCTTCCTTGATTATGTGATTTGATGTGATCTTTGATTATAGTGACTATGGTAAGATTTCTTCCATTTGCCATATATGAATTTTGCTTAAATCATAGAGCTTGAGCTTTTAATTTAAACAGTTCTTCTACATTTTTTTCCCACTTTTTTTAACCTCTACAAGAAAATCTTGCTTTCTGTATTCATTTTTCAAATGAATTCTCCCTGTCTAGGCCACATAGAAATAGTGTTTAACCTTCTCTGTTGGTATTAGCACAGTGTCACAAGGTATTAGAATGACCTGTCCAAGGTTTTTTTTTGGGACACCAGGTTGTGTTGCCTTGCCCCGAGATAGAAAGATGGATGTTCAGTGTGAGAATCTTTCTAGAGCTTGGGAGTAGCAGATTTGGGTGATTGCAGACATTCCCAGCATGAACTGATGTAAAGTAGCTCTGGTGTTTTTTCATTGAGGGAGACCAGGAGCAGTCAGATGATCCATCATGATGCCTGGAGGCAGAAATGAATGTAGTCGGTTGAACTAAACTGCTGAAGTGAGGTCTGCAAAAAGGTATGTTGTGTCTGCAGCCCTAGTCAAAGGAAGTGAATTACCTAAGACAGCCTTGAGCAGAATGTGAGAAGCAGGGCTCGTTTGTGTCCAGCTGATGTGTGCTGTTATTAAAAATGGCAGTGGCAAGGACACCACTCAAGTGCACCACATTTGCCTTGAATGCAGTTACATTTTTGACTTTTGAAACATTCAATTGTGAATGGTTTTCAACAAATCAGATGGAACATGCAGAACAAAATAGTTCCAATAAGAAATAGTTCAATAAGAAATTTTGTTAGCATATGCTTTTCTCAAAGTGATTTCATTGTCACATTGATTTTGAGTTCTCTTTAACAACAATTAAAAGAAACCAATGGGATTTTTTAAATTCATGTAGCACTTTTTTGCTATTATAAAATAAATATGCTTTATTTGTAAAATAATTATTCAAAGCACTTGTGCCTGATTTATATATTAAAATATTTGGGATTGCATTTATGTTTTTAAAGATGTGCTGCGTGGTGTGTCCAACCACACAGGTACAGCAATTTAGCCTGCATCATGCTAGTGCTGATGTGACTCCACACATACAATATCTGTTACCCAAGTTTATATTTTTCCTTCCTACCTAGAAAAATGAAATCCAATACGTGTAGCTGAAGTGGTTTAAAACATTACTCCTCAGTAGCTGTTCACTGCCAACAGGAGGTCACAGTCAGCTGCCGAGCTGCCTTAGTGGGTTGGGTTTTCTGTCATCTACTTCTGTGCAAAGTCAACTGAGTTACCTTGCGCCCTGGCTCTTGGCGTGTGGGGTTGTTCAAGGAAAACAACTGCAGGAACTTGCCCCTAAACTGTTACAGATGTTTCCAAATTATTGCCAACTCTGTAGGGCTTTGGTACAACTCTGTCTGCAGACCAAGGCTTTTTAAAAATTATCTAAAGTACCACAAGCCATCTTAATAATGGTGAGCAGTGCTTTAGAACTATTTTTGCCCTAATTGTACATTGGGAAGAGAGACAGTTCCTTGCAAAACCAGGACTTCCTAATAATGAACTTGTAAGAATAAAACTTGTAAAGTGTATTTGACAGTATTTAGCAGCTGCAGAATTTCGTCATTTGTTCCGTGATTTTATGCTGTCAAATCTGACAACATGAACTGCTGCCAATCTTTGCTTTGAAAGACAAATTTCCTTTTTATAAAACTTCTAATTATTAAAGCTAAATTTAGATTTTATGAAAAGGAAGTTCTTAGTCTTTTATATTTGTCAAATAGCTTTCAAAAACTAAGTTGGTTCGACCTTTGACAATTAGTCAAAATGTTATTTACCGAAAACCATAAATTATGTGTTTTTTCCACCTTCTGCTACCAATGGATGAAGTTGGTGTCAATGGCAAGAAAGGCACTAGTATTTTTTATACACATAAAACCTGGTTACCAATTATGTAGAAGTCTGTGTTTATTAACCATTTTCAGACATGCTTAGTTGGGCACACTCGGATCTCATTTAGCTAAAGACACTATGGAGCACCCACTGCATGTGGAGGAGAGGGTGTCCAACCTGTGAAGTTAACTTGGATGTTGCCATAATTTGGGCTCGAAAGATATGCAACCCTTTTGTCTTTAAAATGACAGTGCTTTTAGCATCCTTCTTGATTGAATTTTCGGGTATTATGGGCAAAAGTTAGAATTAATGCAGATTAGCAGCTGCTACTGTAATCTATGTTGCGGATACAGGCTAGCTCAGCTCAGATGCTACTGGCCTTCTGAACTGTTCTGTGCTTTGTTCAGATTTCTTCACAACCGAGGAAGCACAGACCAGTTATTCCACTGCTTACCTGAAAATTATGCATGTGACAGTTTATGGTTTGGAGGCAAGATACATATTTATTGACTAGCAGCCAGCTAGTCTCCTGACCTCTTTCCCTGGAACACACCAGACTTCTGGGTGCAGAACTGATGTAAGTGTGCAATTGGCGGGTAATGATGGATTTGAGCCGTTTTCCCTCCTTCCCCCACATGAACTTAGGGTAGAGACTATAATGAGAATTACAGTGAGTGCATTGCCAGCTGTGCAGGAAACTTTGGTGCTGGTGTTCTGGGGCCTCTTGACTATGTTTTCATAAGTATAAGCAATCGATGTGGGACCACTGAAGAAGTACTAATGAAACATGAATTTTCTGCACCATCTGATGATACAGCCATGTTCATCTTCTCAAACAATATTCCTGAATTAACAGTTTTGAACTTACTGTTTTATACTGCTGTAGTTCTAGCCTGATTGAGAAATAATGAAGTGTATACATTAAATGTAAAGAGAAAAATTTTAGCACGGTGCAAAATATTGTAGAACACATACCTTCAAGGCACCCCAGTGCACACAGACTCAGAGAATAGTTAAGATTGGAAGGAACCTCTGGAGATCATCTAGACCAGTTGCCGTGCTCAAGTAGGATCAGTTGAAGCAGGTTGCTCAGGGCCATGTTCAGTCAGATTTTGAGTATCTCCAAGCATGGAGACTCCACAACTTCTGCAGGAAACATGTGCTCTGTCTTCTTGATTAAAAAAGCAAGGTTTTTCTTATGTTTCAAAGGAATTTCTTGTATTTCAGTTTGCGACATTTGGCCCTTGTCGATTCACTGGCTTCCACAGAGAAGAACCTTTCTCAGTCTTCTTTGCACCCTCCCATCACATATTTAGACACAATAATGAGGTGCCCCTGGCCTTCTGTTCTCCAGGATGAACAGTTCCAGTTCTCTCAGCCTCCCCTTGTATGACCCTCACTTGTCTTTGTGATCCTTTGCAGATCCTGCTCCAGTAGGTCCATGTCTCTCTTGTACTGGGAAGCCCAGAACTGGACACAGTACTCCAGGTGTGGCCTCACCAGGGCTGAGTAGAGGGGCAGGATCACCTCCCTTGACCTGCTGGCAGTGCCCCCACCTCATGCAGGTCAGGATGGTGTTGACCTTCTTTGTGAAGCTTGTACAGTCTAGTAGTCTAGTGGCAGGTTTCACTGGAGAGAAATAAAATTTTAGGAGAAGTGAACTAACTGGAATTAAAAAAATTAATGGCAAAGTATGGCCTCAGTGAAGTGAACAATGTCTCCTAGTAAACTACAGGAGTGAAACTGTCAATCTGGGAATGAGACAACTGCCCACAGAGTCAGTGATCAACAAAAGCAACCTAAAGAACCACCAGAGTACCATGTATTTCTTGGGAAATCTCTTGGCCTGGGAATAAACCTTGGAGTGGAAATGGGCAGGGGGCTAGGACATCTAGTAGGCTACAAAGCTACCAAATAATACCCTGCAGCCTGTGGGAGGTCTCTGTATCAACCCCCACTTTTATGTAGTTGTCTTCTTATTAGAGTTGTGTTTGGTTACATATCTAAAATACCTGCTGCTGTCTTTGCATAAAGCCAGTTACAAGGAATAGTTAGGGGTGAGTCTTTGTGTTTTCCCTCTCCCTTGCTTCAAGTTATTTAGTCATGAGAATATGATGAGGAACTGTTTTGATTTTTTTCCCCCACATGCTGGGTGATTAAGGACCTGAGTGCCGAAGACCCACTTTCCCCTTCCTTGAGCATCATTTTCTCTTCCACCCAATTTGCAATATGTTCTTAGGCTCTGCTGGAGCTCATGAAACATTTATACCCGTGGTTATATGGTACATTTTGTAGCACTTGTACCCTGGTATTACTGTGTGCCTGTAGCCACACGACATCCTTGTGTCTAACCTGAGGAACATGGATTTGACTGATGGACCACTTGGTGCATAAGGAATTGGCTGGCTGGGTGCACTCAAAGGGTTGTAGTCAGTGACTCAATGTCTAGGTGCAGACCAGTGACAAGTGATGTTCCTCAGGGACTGGTGTTGTGCCTGACACTGTTTAACATCTTTGTTGGCAACATGAGCAGCGGGATCGAGTGCACCCTCAGCAAGTTTGCCAATGACACCACGGTGTGCAGTGGGGTCAGCATGCTGGAGGGAAGGGATGCCATCCAGAGGGACATGGACAGGCAGGCCTGTGTAACCCTCACAAAGCTCTACAAGGCTAGATGCAAGGTTCTACAGATAGGTCAGGGCACTCCCAAGTAGAAGTACAGGCTGGGTGGTGAATGGATTGAGAGCAGCCCTGAAGAGAATGTCTTGGGGGGTGTTGGTGAATGAGAAGCTCAGCATGACCCAGCAAGTAATGCACTTGCAGTCCAGAAAGCCAAACACATCCTGGGCTGCATTGAAAGAAGCACTTCCAGCAGGGCAAAGGAGTTATTCTCCCCTGCTGCTTCACTGTGGTGAGACTCCACCTGGAGCACTGCATCCAGCTCTGGAAAACTAACATAAGAATAACATGGACCTATTGGAGTGAATCCAGAGGAGGGTCACGAAGATGACTGGAGGGCTGGCCCACCTCTCCCGTGAAGACAGGCTGAGAGAGTTTGAGTCATTCAGCCTGGAGAAGAGCAGACNCAGCAGCCTTCCAGTACCTGAAGAGGGCCTGCAAGAAAGCTAGAGGGGCTTTCATGGGGACATGTAGTGATAGGGCAAGGGGGAGTGGCTTTAAAAGGAAAGAGGGTAGGTTTAGATTAGATACTAGGAATAAGTTTTTTATTGTGAAAATGGTGAAGCACTGGCACAGGTTGCCCAGAGAAGCTGTGGATGCCCCATCCCAGGAGGTATTCAAGGACAGGTTGGATGGGGCCTTGAACAACCTGTTCTTAATGGTAGGTATCCCTGTCCATGGTAGGGGGGTTGGAACTAGTGGTCTTTAATTTCCCTTTGAAACAAAAGCATTTTGATTGTATGATATCTGACATGCTGTTTACGTGAATTACGGACCTAAATGTTCTTTCTGAAAACATGCATGAAAGCAAGTTATTCTGTGGTTCCTTCCTCCCCCAGCATCATACCTGTCCATGATTATATGTTGTCAGAAGTTTATGTCTGTCCCTAGTTAATTCTTTTACATTTCATGAAAAATGAACCACATTTCATGGTGGTCCTATTTCTTGTCTCAGACCTTCAATACTGGTTTGGTACTTGGAGGTTCATTCTGATTTGCCAAGCCAAAGAAAAGAGTATCCATAAACAAAAGGGAACTGGACAGAGTGATTGCACTGGTTCCTTGTTCTTCAACATATTACATCTGATTTGGGTTCTAAGTTAAAATATAACTGAAAAATTCGAGGGAAGTCTTGTAATGTTCATAAAATCTCTCAGATGGGGAGTCTTTTTAGCTAGCTCAAAGAAACCCATGCCTCATGAAATGTGTTACCTGTGGGCCCCAGCTTCCTTGTGGCTGCCATTGCTGTGAAGAAGCTCTTTCTGATGCAGCATGTGGCCAAAAATCACTTTGGGCTCCCATGTTCGAGGAGGGTCCCAGTGGTTAAAAAGGTACCTAATTTTCTGATTGTGCTGAAGTGTTCAGTTTAGGAGAATGCTGAAAAACAACTCACAGGTTTATCTGAATGCTCTGGCTAGCTGGATTGATTTTCAGGCTATTTTGTGGGTGTGTGTTGAAGGAAACATTGTATCTGAAGGATGTTTTTGCAGCCCACCTGCCTGATGGTTGGGACTGCCCAGTGATGCAGTGCAATCACAGGAGGGTCCCTGGGGAAGAGAGCCTTTGGAAAAGGAGGCTCACTGAGGCTGGAGCAGTTGAAGGTGGTGACTATGTCTGCTGGAGGTGTGTGCTAGATGGGAGCTTGTGGCCAAGTTATGGAGCTGAAGGAGAAGAGGGGCAGGCTATATGTATGGTGTCAGGGAAGATGGAAAAAGCATTGTCTTCACAGAGACCCTGCAGAGATGAGGACCTGAATGGCCTGACTGTGCAAAACAGGGCAGCCAGAGTCTGTGGGCAGTTTTGATACAAGTGGAGGAACAGAACACTGTGTTGAGGAACGCTGAAAGCTTATGACTTCTGTCAAAAGTTGTCCTTACGACGTTGCTGTCTTTTCTTGAAAAGGAAGGTCAGGTGAATTCACTGTTGAGTGGATAAATGCAAATGTGCCCATCGTCAAAAAACCCCAGAGTTTTAACTTGAAGAACTACAAGCCAGGCAGCCTTACTTAAGCCCCTGTGAAAATCATGGAGTGAGTTCTTTTGTAATATGTTTCTGGACAAATTGGTGATTGAAACAGTCAGAATGGATTTCTTAAGGGTAAATCATTCCTGACCAACTAAGTTGCCTTGCTATGATGAAATGACTATCTTTGTGGATGAGAGAGCACTGTGTCATCGACCTTGGCTTTAACAGAAAGGTCTGTACAGTTTCCCACAGTATTCTCATGTCCAAATTGGGGCCTTACTGTTTGGATGGACTAGCAACAAATAGAAACCCACCTGGATATTTAGGCTGAGAGTGTAGCAGTTAATGGTTCGTACTCTGCCTGGATACCGGTGAAGTGCCACAGGGGTTTCTACCACTTTGGCTTTCTCAGTGACCTGAAAAAGGCAACAGAATGCATTTTGGTTTAAGTTTGTGGGTGATGCCATACTGGGAGGGCCAGTAGATAGGACAGGATTTGCATCTGTAGGGACCCTGATAAACAAGAGAAGTGGGTTGATAGGAACCCTATGAAACTGAGCAGGGCAAATGCAAACTCCTGTGTCTGGGAAACAGTGTACCAGTGTGGGCTGGAAACTGACTGTCTGGTGGCAGTTCAGCAGAATACTTTGGCAGCCCAGCAGATGGGAAGCTGAATGTAAGCCAGCAGTGTGCCTTGGTTGCAAAGAAGGCCAACAGCATCCAGCAGCCAGGAAATCAAGAGGAGGTATTATCCTCTAGTCAGCACGCACTAGGCATCATCTAGAATATTGCATCTTTTGGACCTTTTCTGTCTTCCCTGATATGATAAGTACAGTTTTGGACCTCGCAATAGAGAAAAGGTGATGATAAGCTGCTGTGAGTTCAGCAGAGGCCACCAGAATGTTCAGGGATTGATCTGGAGCACTTGTCCTGAGGGAGGCTGAGGGACTTGGTCTTGTTCAGCCTGGAGAGAAGATGGCTTTAGGGGGAACCTGTCAGTGACCTTCCAGTACCTACTAGGAGTTTATTCAGAATGTCGAGCCAGGCTTTTGTGTTGGTTGGAGGGTGAGAGATATTTGGCACAAACTGAAATGAGAGACTCAGAATAAATATAAGGAAAAGCTTTCTCATCATAAGAATAGTCAAGCAGTCAGCAGTTGCCCAAAGATTGTGTAGTCTCCACCCTTTAAGGTTTCAAGACTGACTGAGCAACCTGATTGATGTCAGAGCTGACCCAGCTGGGAGTAGTTGGATGGACTAGATCATCTCCAGAGATCCCTTCCAACCTCAAATATCCTGTGATCCTCTGTGTGTAGGCGTATATAAGTATAGATTATGTACAGAATGAGTTCTCTGGAGACCATATATGGAACATGTCTTCACAGAGGCCACAAAAGTGGTTCACTTTTGACAAGTAATGTATACTTTTTAAAATAAGGAATATTCAGATTTCCATGAAAACAAAAATAAAATGCCACTGTATCTGCTTTTCTCTGCCTCCCCAGTTCTTTGCAGATCTTATTTTAGCCCAGAACCAGCAAGGTCGGAAATGTTGTCACCATATTCATGCACACATCCCTTGCCTGGATTCACGTTGAATGCATCTCTGTGAAAGATTTAATAAATGACTTCCATTTGCATCATTTATGCAGTGAATAGAGCATGAAAGATGGAAAAAACAGCTTTCAAAATATCAGTGTAGCTTTTCTATTTGGAGACAACCCTTCAAACACCTGAATTATTGCATGTCTATTAAAGTGAAGACAGTAAGGGTGATACATGTATTCTAGGTAAACACCGTGCTGGTGTTTGACAGTTTGCAAATAATTCATACAATAAATGTCCCCTACTGTAGTCTAAATGCATCTCTCAGATATTTCCAACTGGGCAGCATAGTTGTAATCAAGAATAATTGAAGAGCTGATTTTGTGCTCTGTTAACAGAACTGTCTTCCTGAATGTGTTAGGATGCCTAACATGTTGGCTTTCTCCATGATAGTATAACAAAAATTGCTTGAATTGGATGTGAAGGAATGGTTAGTACTGTTTAGTCATAATCTGTCATAAGAATCTTAAATAGCTTCGAAAAAAATCATAATTATGTCCCTGAGACTGTTGGTATTTCAGACCTTGCAGTGATAAAGGTTTTTTGGTCTTGCCTCAGAATTACTTTCAGAAAAAGAAGTGTGCTCTCAACCTAATCATGTCAGCATCAGAACACCTGCAAAAATAGATCAAAAGAAAAGGTGGAATTACTGCGATTTGCTTGCTATGAATAGAACTAGTGTGAAAGTGTTAAGCAATCACGTTGGCTGTCCTGAAAATGCAACATACCCAGGGGAACCAATACAAAAGAAAATAAATTTGGGGACGTATTGACTGTTTTAGATAGCAGTTTGGGCATTTCTGCAGTCCTTTTGTTTGCATTTTTCTGTGTGGTAGTGAGTGAAACACCTGTGGGGATCATCAGATGTGCCTCAAGCTGGAGGATGACCATGAGAACTGCAAACTGAGTAAAGCTGTTCTTGTGTGGAAAATGTTGGGTTTTGTTGCGAGAGAAGCAAAAGTCTTACTTGACTACTGAAGTCTTAATGGCTGATTGTCTCCCTTGGTTGCCTGGCCTAGAAACCAGCCAGTGAAAGTGATCAGCTCTCAAAGACTGTATGCAGCAAACGTCAAGGAGGGGACATGCCTTGTTTACAGATGGACCTCAGTGTGGTGGGATGGGAAAGGCACCAAGCTTCTGTCAGGGTTAGAGAACTTCAAAGGCTGTGTCTATAACTGGTACCTTCCACTTTTCTGATAGCAGTTTTGTGCTAGCTTGTGATAGTGTAATGATGTAAGCAAGCATGGCAAAAAAAAAGTGGTGATCATCACAAGACTGCCTAAAACTGCTAGAGATGGAAAACAAACAAATTGGGTAAGAATGTGCTCATCGTCAGGCCTCCTTAACTGCTATTCTTTTGTAGTCATTTGGTCTTCCTTAAGTAGGGAAACTATTAGTCTGTTTCTTCAGCTCTGTATTTTTATTTCTTTTGCAAAAAGGTTTAGAAAACCCCCAGAACACCAGAAAACCCAAACCACAGCAAAAGAAATTGCTGCTAAGGGTTTGTTTTAATAGTGTTTCTCATAACACAAAGGAAATGTTAGCTCTGTCCTTCCTGTCATACCACTTCACATGGCCTGTATGTATCAGTATTTGCTGGGAATTGGAGAAGAGGAAACAATTTCCTTTAGGGGACAGCACCTAAAGTGGAGTTCACTAAAACCTTCTGATAGATTTTGTGATGACTTCATGGGTCTCAGCTGAAGTTAAGTTGAGATACAAAGATAAAGGTGTTGAAATACTTCTGTCACTACATACATTACTATGTACATTATTTTCTTCATGCTCAGGTGAACAGAGCATGAGTAGGAACTTCATTTAACCCAGCAGAATTAGAGAAAGTGCACGGAAAATGGGATTTGCAGCCTGTGTACTGTTGTTTGATTATCAACACATTTACATTAAAAAATATTTATTAGTGCATTAAATGACTTAAATTTGCTGCTATTTTAAAGATACTGACAACATCTCTTCCCAACATCGTCCCAAGTCGGTCCCATCCTCCCCAGCCTTTACCTGTGATTCATGATCATTATTTAGCAATAATTATGCTGAAACATGGTGTATAAGTTTCCAGTGTGTTAAATTACATTTTCAAGTTTGTTCTTGATAATTGTTAGACATTAGGCCATTGAACACAGCATCTTCTGACAACTCTTTCTGTGTTTCTGTTCTAGATCCTTTATATTTGTCCTGATTGAATAATGCCTGGTGAAGGCACTGCTGTACCTTTGCTACTTTTGTATTTCTGATTGTGCTAATTACAACCTGCTCATGTTCATTCGTCTTTGCATGTCCCAAATATGTCCTGTTTTCTCTTCTAGATAATGGGAGATACAAAGCTCTGTTATTTGCTGTTGTAGCTAAACTTAGTCAAACCAAGCAGAAGAAGGCCAAGGGAAGTTCAGACAAAGCAGGCCTGACAAGTGTTAGTCCTGAAGCCTTGAAAACTAAGTGCAAAGCCCATGGCTTGTTCCTGGAAGTGGCAATACTGGGCTGCAGAGTTGCAAGAACTGAAAGGGCAACTCAAGCAGTAGGCAATAGACCATGCCTTCTATTCTATTCTATTCTATTCTATTCTATTCTATTCTATTCTATTCTATTCTATTCTATTCTATTCTATTCTATTCTAGTTTTCAGTTATAGCAGAGCCTTTTCAGAGCATGCACTGAGCAGCCTCTTGATTTATATTTTGCCCTAGTAACCAATCTGTAATTAAAATGCTTCTCCTGTGTGGGTTTTTACCCTCTGCTTATAGTCACAAATTTAGATTGATCAGGCTATGATAGTAGCTGTGACATTTAACGTTTTTTATAGGCCATTCTTGTTGTAATAAACCAGCAAAATAGTGCTGATTTTTTTCATGTAACCATTAAATTAAGAAATTAGTTGTATAGAAGTAACTGCTTTCCAGATAGAAGGTATCTCTTTTATGTTGAAACTTTACCAAATAGTATTTCAAAACAACAGAAAGATTTTTCTGTTTTGGCTGCAGATAAATCTCAGTTTGCTGGAAGTAGGTGAGGGCTCTTTAATTCCAGTTTTCCTGTTTGTTGCTGAAGCAGTGAAGCATTCAGAAAAAGACAATTTCACTTTGATTAAATGCCTGAAAAGTTATCTGGTTGATTAAAAAAAAAAAAAAAAAGAAAGAAAAAAAGAAAGAAAGAAAAAAAAAAGGATATTGCATAAGCTTTTAATATTTAATTTCTATACTCTAAGTATCCGGAAGAACATTTAGTTCCTGTTTTGAAAGATGAATGCCGTATATTGGAAAGTGTACTGAAGGCTCATTTGCAGTCACGACGCTTGTTTGCTTCCCTAGTATGTACGTGCAGGGAAGAGTAGAAAGGGTTGAGTGGGCAGTTGGCAGTCATTCATTGTCAGTGATTGCTAGTCATTCATAAAAAGCTGCAGAGCTGAGAGGTGGAGCCAGCAGCAGCAGCCGCCTTTCAGGCTCTTGCAGAAGACGAGTTTGTGCAATCACAAGCGATTTGAGAAGCTGCTCAAATATGGTATGATGAATGCAATGAGAAGATGTGTGCTAAATGCATCTAATTAAAACAGGCTGCTTAGAATAAAGAAAAATATTTCAATTATTTTCTTCTCAAGCCCACAATGGTGTGTGAACATGGAGATCTAATGATTCTATGTTCAGGTAAAGGCAATAAATCACTTTCAAGGAGTGCTGTCTAGCTTATGGCACCTCTGGAGTATGTCTTTTACCTTTAAAATTAGCAGTTTTAGGAAATTAATGGGTCTTTATCCAGAGATAAAAGGGAAATTTTGAGGTGAGTAGGGAATATATTCTTGTACTTCATAATTTTGAGACAAAAATGACAGCAAACGTTTAATTTCAAGAAGAGACTGTGTCAGAAGCAGCAAGCCATCCTTTATGTTCTCACTCTAAAAATTGCTGCATCTATATTTTTCCCCTCGCTGCAATGACTGCCAATCTCATAGATGGTCTTGACAAGATTTTATTTTATCTTTTTATCCAAAGTGTGGAAATTACAGCAGCTTGAAAGACTTCCATTTTTAATTTACCAACCTGATTTATTCAAAAGTGGGTGTGAGTAAAATCTATTGTATCATCTGTTCTGTCTCCTCTAGTTTGGCCTATGCATTTCCCATCTTCTCAGAAAGCTGCAGAGCTGTCACTGCAGGCTGATCTACAACTGCCTGGGACATGGTGTTTTAGGCTGGGTTTGTGTCCAGGCTGTCATTGCATTTAAATTTAAGGAATTCACCTGGAAGTAGAAGATTCTTGGTTGTCAAGTTGAGGCTTAGGGTCCTAAACTCAAAACACTTACTCCCCTACAGAACCAAAAATCTCCATTTAGAAATGGAATAATCACCCTTGAATTTCCTGTATTTGACCTATTCGCAGATGGACTCCTGTGTCTAGTACTGCTCTAAGCATGGTCTGGAAAAATACAGTGCTGGGCTAGGAGATTTCATTTGAAATGAAGGTCTGGAGCACTATCTGTGTATGGTTTAGAAAGCACTGAATGTGTTTGTTCCTTATCAGATGGCAGAATTTCAAAGCGACCCCAGTCTCCCTCTAATAAATTGCTAATTAAATTGTACACTGTAGGCTCTTTGAAGCTTTTTCAGAAGCTCTGACTAAAATATATATAAGCCAAACATCACTACGGCAATGTTCCAATGAAAGTGCATCTATGCTTTATCTCCTTTTGAGGAAGTTTCACGTTGTAGTTCAGGCAGCTCAAACTATGGCAGTCACTTGTTTTCAGTAGGAGTGAGTGCATATCCCCTGGGGTTCTGGTTTCTCTTTGTTCTCAAGAATTTCTCAGTGCTCTCATTAGTACTAACAAGTGTAATCTATGTACATGGAAGAAAAATACACACTTGAAGAAAGAATAGTCTATGTGACCTGCTGAGAGATTTGTGTATGCAAGATCAGCCTGGAGGTGAGACTTCTCCAGGTGTGTTACTTTTTCTCATACAGTGGACTGGCAGAGTCTCATGCACCAATAAATACACCTTCCAGCAGTAGACTGATTTCCTCTTTTGAGATGGAGAGGTGACCAGTTTCTCAAGTGCAGCAGCATACAAGGGGTTTGAAGCCTTTCTTACCCATATGGACATGTGCAGTTAATTTACTGTACCAAAGTGCAGTGATTTACAGGTGCCTAGAAAATATCTGTTCATAAGATTATGTGGGTGTTAAATGAGTGTGCTTGGTTCCTTGCATTTTGAAAAATGAAGTGCTGTACAAATACAATTTTTTAAACCATCTTCATTTTTAATAGACATTTCACAACAGAGGGAAGAAATACAGTGTGAGCTTGCATTGCACCTTAGTGATATTTCGTCTTTTGGAAGTTTCAGGTAATGTATTTGTTGTTAATTTTAAGGCCATTCAGCTGGGTGATATTTGGGAGCTGGCTTGAAGTCCTTGCCTTATTACTGATATTAGAGATGAGTGATACATAGTTGTTTATGTACAGCTCTAAACATTATATAGGGGAATGTTATGCCCTGCAAACAGTCTCAAAACCAGGCAGGCTTTAGTAATTTAGCATCCAGCTATTAAAGATACCTTTTTAGATTCCTAACGATCTCTTTTATTGCAACAGTCAGAAAGGAGAAAAGCAGGAGCAGCAGCAGATCCATCACAGTGCTTTCTGCTGACCTACTGCTGATGAGTACATGTATTGCAATACACTGGGTTGCTTTTAATGTCTCTCTGCAGTCAGCAGTGCAGGTTTTGGTGTTCCGAAGTAGGTAACATTTTACAGTGTTGGGGATTTTTAAAGAGATTCATCCTTTTAAATAAAAGAGATAAAAGCCAGTCTGTCAGTGAAATGCATCTCACAGCTGTAGTCAGATTGGCAGTTTCTATTTTTAACTTGGCAACTTCCCCATGTAACAGGCTACAGCTTTCTGTGACATTTTAGATATAGCTAACATCCTCTCAATTTTTTGGGAGGCCCATCTTATTTTTGCATTCCCCAAACAACAGCAGTGGATGCTTCTGGAGAATGAAGGGAAAGAGCTATGCAAAGCTGAGCAGCTCGTGTGCTCTCCCTATGTAGACTCATCTACCATCTTTTATTAGTATTAGAGCCAAAATATAGGACTGAATGGACTGTTTGCCCAATCCAGTAAAGTATTTTTTGTGCTCATATGTTGTTTCTTAGAGTCCAGTGCTAACAACTAGCTACAGAAATAGATTTGATCAGAAAAATCATGGTCCTGTATTTGATTCTTTGTCTTGGAACATTAAAAAAACCAAAAAAACATAAAAATGCCTCTTTGACAGAAGCGCCATGGCTACTGCAAGGCTGAGAAATCTACCTACAGAAATATTTTTCTATGTTTTATCTTTGCTGGCAGTACACATTCTAACCAATACCTTCTCTCAGTGCAGATTTACAGAAATCGCTTCTACCTACTACTATGGTTATCTGCTTGCTTTTGTGTGAAAATGGGAAAATGTGAAAGAGATGGTAGTACTGGCTAACTGACCAGTCCTCAGTTGCCATCCAGACAGCTAAAATAGGATGCATCAGACTATGTATAAACATCTGCAACATCTCTGGCTTCTTCTAGGGTGGTTGGTTATGGAAAAAAAATGCTGGTTAATGGAAAGGAATAGGAAACCGTATCTAGACTCCCTATGGCTCAGTCTAAAGTAAATCTGAACAACAAATGAGATATTCCTACATGTGCCTTTTTTCTCCTGGCTGTGCGAGAACCACAGGGACACTGGCTCTAATGTGGATGAGTACAGTCACAGGAGTCAAGTCTCTCTGTATCTGAACAAACCATTCCGAGACAGACTAGAGAAGTTTATTTCCTAAGCCAAGTAATGTATCTTTTTGATCTTTCTAGGTAGCTGTGTATTATGTCATTGCTTGTAGCCTAGATGCAAGGACAAAAATCTGGACAGTGTTTAAGAACTTAAACATTCAGATAGACTCTTTGCTGAAATCTCTCATATTCCTGATAAGATCTTATCAATCCACTCAAAAACCTTCCTTTAAGCATGACTGCTTTCAAAAATCAAAAATCAAAGGACCTGTATCTGTGTGAAGACAGCACATGTTTATGCATGCTTCCCCTTATAGTTCTGTCTTGTATGGCTGTAATGGAGATTTCCAGGAAAAGTGTATTTGGAGGCTTTCAAGAGAACCATTAGGAAAGCCTCCATGGTAAAGGCTATTTTCTTTGCTTATTCTGTTGGAATTGCCATGTAATCTGGTTCAAAGTCCTTTACTCCTGGAAAGTTGACCCTTTCTTCTTGTGTTGCAGTAGAGTAGATAGAGTTTAAGACAGCTAATATTTCCTTGTGTGGTTTTATGGAGAAGGGTAGTGGAGCCTATTGCAGTAAACTAATTAGCTGCTTCTTTTTGATTTGGAGAGTCTTCATCTGATTGATTCTGGAAGTTACTGCAGAATTGTCTGTAGTAGAACTGGAGATGGGAGGAATTTCTGACGTGGAGGCAAGGGATCACCTGAATGTGCTGGCTGAGAGCAGCACCATGTGAGCTGTGGCAGTGTTCCCTAGCCTGCTTCTAGCACCCAGCCCTCTCTGACAGTCGAGTGGATGGCAAGGGCAGGTATTTCCCTCCTTGAGATTCAGAAATTAGAGCCTGACCTTGTATGCACCCTGTAAGCACCTTTTCCATTTTGAGTTTGTATGAGCCAGTGGCAGACAGGCTAAATCCTTTTGAAGTTCTTTCTGTTTATATTTACTATTTAATATAATCTGACAAGCATAGGGCTTAGTCTCTCAGTAGTGTGTGGGTTTTGGGAAACCTATATCTGCTTTTCTGCAAATGTACAGAGCTGGGAAGTGAGAGCAAGGCTTTTTTCATAGTGTGAGTGACATAAACTTAAGCCACAGTCCTGTTGGATGATGGAGGGGAAGATGATAATACTGTCTGATCCTAGAGAACTTTGATAAACATCAAGTACAAAAATGTCTATTTTGTTCATGTACTCTAAGTTGATGCTGAAGGCTGGCCTTGTTGTAGGAAGCATTGCAGTCTCAATAGTTCTTAGCTACAGAGAAGAAAAGGAATAACGAAAAAAAAAGCTGATTTAGATGCAGGAAAATGTGCATTTGCTGCATTGTAAAGAATAATTTTGAATGCCCAGGGGCACACATGAGAAAATGGAAAGAGGATGCAAAGGATAGGGAGTAGGAAGAATGAAGGCATATACTGTGTGAATGGAAATATGTGTAGTTTTCAACTCCTTGAACCATAGGGTACCATAGGGTTTTTGCTTAGAAAGTGTAAATCTACCGATCTGTGAAAAATCTGCAAAAACAATGTTCAATTCCATGTCATGAGTAGAAATGGCTACTTTTTAATTCTAAACTGTGTGGAAGGGGAAAGGTGTACTCATTATAAATGCATTTTTTATATAATTTTTGTAACAAATTTATAGTTCAAGTATTTTCAGATTTTGAAGAAAATAATGTTTATTTTATATTCCTAGCTGTATAAATCCTGAATAAATATGGGGACTCATTCTTCTGAAAATCTTGCTTTGTAATCCTTCTATCTACTGGGAGTAGGGGTAATTTGCATGAACTTACCGTCTAGAAACCAAAACTGAGTCAGTGAGTTCCCCAAACAACAGGTTCATCTGTAGGTGAAGGCTCTATGCATCTGTGGATTAAATATTTTTTTTGATAAATCATTTATTGCCATTATACTACAATTCAGGGTCTCAGGCCTGATGTGCTAGGGGTTAGACTAAGGCATAGACTCTGCCAGACCTGAATAATTTTAATTATAAACCCTGGGTCAAAATCCTGCATTACCAGGAGCTTCCTATGGTAACAACGTGCTCCACTGGCACAACTCCCTTTCATGCAAAAGGATTTAAAAGAAAAATCAACTTTTCTGCCCCTAGTTGTAGTCTTCCTGATGAACAGAAACCATCCCTTTCATCCTTTTTTTCCAGTTGATTGCTTAGGTGTAATATTAAAGGGCTTCATCTGGGTTGGGGTTGAGATGGGGAAGGAAGGAATTAGCAGTTTTCTGTGGGATGTTTGTCAGGCTGATGGACCTTCCCACACCTGCTCTGGCCACCTGAGGTAGTCACACTTCACATGTTGTTTGAGGAACACATCTGTGGGTATGCATGGGACTTTGTAGACAGAAAAGTGAAGCTGCTGCTCCTCCACAGGGACATGACAAGGGGAAAACTCTGCTGTAGTTTGCCCAAATAATGTCCAGCTGTTGTCACTGAAACATGGAAGTGATAAGACACATGACTTGCTGAATTTATAATCAGTGATGCTGCTTCAGTGCACTGAAAAACTGAAACTGTTGGGTAAAAATCCAGTGTAGCTTTGATCCCATCTCTGGGACAAAAAATTATTTGTATAAGATGTAATTCATATCATGCATATAAAACTAAAAANTAGTTAATGTCTCTTTGCTCCCTGCGATTTTTGGTTTAATGACTTAGATAAAAGTGAAATGATTGCAGTATCCTCTTCTTTTTGACATCTCTTCAATTTTTTGAAAAATCAGTTGCCAATTCATAACAAATCCTCTTAGAAGATGGCTTCTATTCTAGAGGCTTTTATTTCGAATGGCTTGTAACAAAATGAACCTGAGTATACTGAGATGTAAAACCCAAAGCCAGAAAAAATTTACAGCAGTTGAGAGTACCCTAGAGTTCAGATGAAATATGGTACCCTGCAATCTAAGATATTCTCCCTGAACAGCCAGTTACTGACTCAGAATTCAGTAGCTTGTTAGCCTATTTCTAAAACAAGCTTTTTGTTCCAGGCTCTTTCATGGGACAATAAGAGCATCTGCCATACAGACAGATTTCTGAATGCATCTCATCTAAATGCACCAAAATATGGTATTGTGAACAATGGTGGTTTTCTGTTGCTCCTAAATTATTAAGTTTATCCATGAAGTCTATGCCCAAATCACTTCTTGTCCTGTCCCATTTATCACCATCTTGCAGTCTGTATGGTAAAAGAGGTGATGAGAGAGATCTGTTTGGTAATTCTTTTACAAAATAAACTTTAATATTTCTTTTCCCGATTGAAGCTGAATCTTAGCAATATGCAAGACCTTGTGAAAAAACACTCCTGACTTTGTCCTGCATGCCATTTTGGTCCAGTTTTTCCTTCTAGGTTTGAGGGTATCCCTGTTTCTATACCTTGTTGCTCTCCTATTTTCTCTGACTTTGCATTTTTTTTTCCATTTATTATTTACTGAATACATTTATTCAGTACAAAGGACAATTTATTTAGCACAATGAAAAGAAGAACATTAAGTTACTAGTACAAAAAACAACAAAAGAAGGAAGAATAAAGTCTCAAAAAGGACAAATAATACTGAATTAATACTGCACAGTAAAGGTTGCTGGGAATCAGGCTTCTGCATCATTCTCATTGGAATATCAGCTGCTCTTCTTTCCATAGTCTGGCAGCCATCACTCATGCTTCAATCCCCCATGCTTCAGTTTTTCTTTTTGCTCATGACTGTGGTGCTCAAGATCTGTCTGTCCCAAAGGCCCCTTCAAGTAAGGCAATCCAAACCCTGGCCTTGCACGTTGCATCAGCTGGTGAGAAATGAGCAGATGCCCTATGAGGTCATCCAGGCACATGAAGGGAGGGCACTTTCAGCAGTACATGTGGGGCTCTTGTGTTCTTCAGGAGCTGGAGCTGATGAGACAGTTCTGAAGTGGAGGAGAACAGCGCTGCGAGGGCTGTTGCTCCACCAGAGCAAAACAGACGTGGATGGAAAAGATCATATTCTGCCAAAATGACTGTGAAAATGTCCTCAACTGCTCCTAGATCTTTCTAGTTTTTTTCTCTGTTAATATTGGCTGGTATTTTTTTCTTTTTCAGTCAGCCTAGGGTAGGAGGAGTGGTTTGGGCTTCTCTTCTTGCCGATTGTAACATTTCTCTGGAGAACAGATTAGGTCATGTTTTGATGTAGGCCAAAGCCCAAACTGTGCCATAAAAAGCAATAAAAATGTTTCTGTAAAAAAATCAGCTACAAAAGGATAGACTCCAGCCTTAATTGGATGCAGGGCAAGACATAGTGACAAAGGATGATGAGAAAGCTGAGGTACTTATTGCCTTATTTTTTAATAGCATGACCAATTGTCCTCTGAGTACCCAGACCCCTGAGCTGGAAGAACAGGGATGGGAAGCACAGTTATACCTCCACAATCCAGGAGAAATTAATAGTGACCTGCTGCACCACTTAGTCTATGGGCCCTGATGGCATGCACCTGAGGGTACTGAGGGAGCTGGCCGAAGTGCTTACTGGGCCACTTCCCATCATTTGCCAGCAGTCCTGGATAAGCAGGGAGTTCACAGCTGACTGGAAGATAGCAAATGTGGCACCTATCTACATGAAGGGTTGGAAGCAGGATCTGAGTAACTTCAAGCCCGTCAGTGTGACTTTGGTGCCAGAGGAGGTCGTGGAGCATATCTTCCCAAGTGCCATTGTGCAGTACGTGCAGGGCAACCAGGGGATCAGGCCCAGCCAGCCTGGGTTTAGGAGAGGCAGGTGAGGGAAGGAATGTGGATCTATCTACCCATACATAGTAAAGCCTTTAATTGTGCTCCCCACAGGATACTCCTGGAGAAGCTGGCAGCCTTCACAGGCTAACAAACTGGCTGGGTGGCTGGGCCCAGGGGAGTGGGGTGAATGGATTCCCAGGCAGTGGTTGGCCGGTCACTGTGGGCTCCCCAGGGCTCAGCACTGGGGCCAGTCCTGTTTAATATCTTTATCAATGGATAAGGGAATCGAGTGCACCTTCAGGGGATTTGTGGACAACACCAGGCTGGGTGGGAGTATTGATCTGATGGAGGGTAGAAAGGCTCTGCAGAGGCATCTGGACAGGCTGGATCAATGGGCCTGAAGCCAACAGCAGGAGGTTCAACAAGGCCAAGTGCTGTGTCCTGCCCTTGCGTCACAACAACCCCATGCAGTGCTACAGGCTGGGGGTGCAGAGTGCTCAGGGGAAAAGGACCTTGGGGTGCTGGTCAACAGCAGCTGAACATGAGCCACTGTGTGCCCAGGTGGCAAATGGCATCCTGTTCTGTATCAGCAATCACTATTGGCCAGCAGGACCAGGAAAGTGATTCTTCCCCTGAGCTTAAGACTGGTGAGGCCACACCTTGAGACACTGAGGTGCTGGAGTGAGTCCAGAGATGGGCAGTGGAGCTGGTGAAGGGTCTGGAGCACAAGTCCAGTGAGGACTGGCTGAGGGAGCTGGGGGTGTTAACCTAGACAGGAGGAGGCTCAGGGGAGACTCTATCAGTCTCAGTGGTCTTAAGGGTCTTTTCCAACCTAAACAATTCAACAATTCTGTGATGCTGTTGATTTACAGGATACAAGAAAGCCTGAAGAAAGACTGTATTGCAAACCTACCATGTTTTTGCAGAGACTCTGTAGTTGTGAGGAGTCTAGACAGGAGAGTGGAAAGCTGCTCACAAGCTTTCTGGAAAGCTTCATCTGCTGTTGAGGAGGAAGGACCATAATTCTGAGGAGGCCTTTCTGTATTTCTCTACAGGGCAAGGTTTGCACCTTGGTCTGGTGTATGACATCTACAGTGTGATATAGGCCAGCTGACAAATCACAAATACTTTCTGTATTATTAGCTTTGTAAAGCTATAAAGTTTGAAATTTTTGCAGAAAGGAGCAGACCATGCAGGGCAGTTTCTTCAGGATGCCCTTAGAAATTAAAGCTGGGTTTCTCATTTACATCCTTTATATATTGGAAAGCTCCTTCTTTAAGCAGACTCTTGTGAAGCTGTCTGAGTGTTGTTTACCATGGAAGTGTTTCTGTACCTCCTATATTCTGAAAACAGTTTATTTCCTGGCGTAATTTTTTTCGTCATATTAGTCTGTGGAAAGATAGTTTATCTTGATTATTTGCAACAAAAATATGCCATGCCACATGCTTCTCCAGGACCTAGTTGTCTGATTAAAAGTTTGTCATGCTGAAAGAGAATCAAATAGGAACAATAATAACATTATGCTCTGGTCTAAAAGAAGAGTTACTGGCTTATAAGCAATTTACTTTTCTCTTGTTTTTTCAGCTTGGATACCTGTGGAATTAATGACCCTTCTAGACATGATTTCAAAACCTCTTCAGGGGAGAAAACTGCTTTCAGTTGGTCAGACAGTTCTGTTTTAAAACAATGGTGATATGTTAATATGTATTGTTACTGCACTTTAAATTATTTTGCTTTTTAATACTTCAAAAATCTTCTGCAGGTGATGGTGAGGATAGCTTGCTTTTCAAGTGTGTGCAAGTTGTCCATCTTCATGAAGCAGACCTTTAGGATCAGGGAAACAGCAATAGTGAATAAGTGCACAGAAAATTCCCATCCATCAGTTAGAGTAGCTAGGGAGGCATGAATGAGAGAAAATATTTCACATGGAATATTCATGCTATTCTGAATATTTTTAAGTCTTTGTGTGCTAGCACCCAAAACTATATTTTAGGTAGTATTTAAAGTGTAGGAATCTGCTGATTTAGAAGATCAATGAAATTAAAAGATAAGCTGCAATGAAGTGACAGGCTTGAAACAGTGTGAAAACACTTGTTCACCCAAAAGGAAAATAAAATATAAACTTTTACCAAAGAATAGTTGACACTAGAAGTTTGGGAGATGTTATTTAGTATTTATTTTTCAAATGAAACTTTGTGTGATTCGTAGATGACTTCTAAATCTTTTGATTTCAGTAGCAACCATGTTTTCGTTTCATGTATATATTCAGATGGTACACAACTGAATTCTGAACTGGAAAGCACTTTAAAATGGAGTGTACCTTGAGTCAAGAGGTGGACTTGCTGCTGATCACATCTGTAACTGTGAAGGTTTTGGGTTTGATGGATGAGAGACAGCCTTCAGATACCATAGGGATCTGCATAAAGTAAGGACCTACCCAGAAAAGCATTTATTTGGAGTTGCCTGAAGTGAAGCTGTGTTGGGATGTGCTGTGTTGTTCTTCTGTAATTTTCTTTCTATGTACTTACAAGGCACTTATCATCGTTGCATTTTTCTTAGATTTAAAAATAGAAATAGTGATAGCAATTTGGGGTAGGGTTTTTTTATTACTTTCAGAAGAAACAGGTTGCTTAGTTCATAGGTATGGGTTATATACAATAGATAAGGAGAAAAAAAGAGGTGTGCTGTGTAAGGCAACTTAAATCTTTCCTTAAGGCTTATTTTGAAAGAACTTTGGATGTTCAGCCAAGCAAATCTGTTTGTGAAAATCATCTGATATTCAGGGATTTTTTTTTTTTTTNCCCACAGCCAAAGTGTTTCAGAAGTCAGGCAGAAAAAATGACTGAGTTTGGCTATGATGCCTTAGACCACATTTTGGTTTTACATTTTTGTACCTGGAGTCCTTGATGTTTGGGCAGATATACCTGACAGGACTTATCATGACCAGGAGTACATGTTTACAGTGTATCAGCCCTCCTTAAAAAGGTCATTTTGGAAAAAGTCCGATGGTAACAAAGCTTGAGGTTGGAGGAAGGCTTTGTACTCCCACTACATGCATGTAGGTCAGGAAACCTGTTCGAGAAGATTCCTTTGTGACTCTTTCCTGTAGGAGGTGTTCCCTCAGCAAATGGATAGAGGCTGCTTGGCGTAATGGAGGGATTTGTAGTACAGAAAAAATCTCTCCAGTGTGACTGTACTCCTCAGCAGAGGAATGATGACCTCTTCTTCTGAATTTCCAGGGCAGTAAAGGAGATTAGAAGGTGTTCTGTGTGTTTGATACTGTCTGCATCTGATAGTGTTTCCTAGGATCACAATATTTTCTTTGTATTATCTGAGAAAACCAGGAGATCTGTCTAGGTAGTAGAAAAGGAGAGAATGCTTCAGTAATTGCTCTGCTGCTTAGTGTCTAGGGGATTTTCTTAGGTTGCATTTATCACCACCTTTCTGCCATGTCTTGATGTAATTTGATATTTTAAATTTTTTTTTACTTGAACCTTGCAATTTCAGAGAGATAATTCAGTGAATTTGACATGCTATGATAGAAGTCAGGAGAAATGCTTTTTAAAAATAAAAAATCCAGTTAATTTTTTTCTTAGACTACAATACAAAAAATGAACTAGTCATGTGATTGTCACCTATTATTTTCAGTGGTCAGAGTTAATGCTATTCTGGGTGCCCTGACTCTGCATTTCAACCTGTGTGATTTAATAAGTTATTTTCAAATTTTAGCATTCCACTGTTTTTTTTTCATGCTAGGAACAGTTACATGGAGCCTTGCAATGTCACTGGAATGTATTTTTTTATTATATGATTGAAATGTGCTTAATTGTGAACTGTTTTAACATCACTTTTTTGTAGCAGAATTTACACAGCATGTAATTTTATCCTTATACTGATTATCTATATTCCAGCTACTCACCCAATTAAGAGAAGTAGGAAAGAATACTGAGTCAATTAAATGAGCAAATTGACTGTTCTGAGGGTCTATTTAACAAGCTCTTTTACATCAAAATCTACAATATTAATCAGATGGAGAATTTCTTTGGTTCTGACAAAAATGACAGCCTGTTACACATCTATGCTGGAGATGTACAGTGCTTCATCAAAATACTGCTGGAGTCGACCAACAAAATATTCCAGTCCTCTGTGGACAAAAGAGCTAGGAAATGTACAAAAACATCTTTATAAACCAAAATTATCTCTTTGGAGTGCAAGATAACTATTATTTCCAGGTTTAAAATATCTGAGGAAGAGAACGGTTCAAAAGTGTTAAACCACTTTACCACCACCCTGTGGTAAAGAAATTTGTTGGTGTTTGAGGACAAAAAAAGCATCTGTAGAAAATTAGCACTAGGCAATATTTTATCAGCTTGTGACCAGTATCACACAAGCAACTCATTGAATAACAGTGTTTTGGGTAAATAAGCACACTTTAAAATTTTGCATCTCAGTGTTAAATGTACATGAAACTTTAAAATATGGTTTTAGTTTGGTCTCCATATTACTAGCATTTAAAACAAAAAAACTAATGAGTGCCTCCATATTACTAGCATTTAAACAAAAAAACCTAATTAGTAGTTCTAATTTACTCATGTCTGTGTTAATTGGATTCAGTCACAAGTAAAAGTGATTTATCATCTATTGTGAGTATAAAGCATTGGAAGGACAAATAATCATTTAAACAATTATGTGTATTTTTACTCCATTGGTTTGGTAACTTGGTATGCCTTTTGTGAGCATCCTGAGTAAACTGCAGGTGGGTGAGAAATTAATTTCCTAAAATTCTGTCTTTTCTTATGATGGTAATAGAAAGTCAATATTTTACAGAGGCAAAGCAGATCTGCCATAGGTAAGTGTATTGTTTTATGGAAGATGTTAGATATAATTTCAAAGTGGTAGTGTAAATAATGACTATAAATACATTCATTAATCTAAACTCCAGAAAAGTTAGATAGGAAATATGAACTCAGTAATAGGCTGTCACTTTGAATCACACAATAAAATAAAACAGAATTGAAAATGTATCAGTAAAATAAATCAAGGAAACTAAATATGCCTGGTAATATATAAATAGTGTTTTGGAAACAAGATCAGAATCTGTGCTTTAAATTATAAGTAAACATCAGCCTTCCTATAGGAAGGGGAACTGTTCTGTAAGGAAGTGATCATTTATTAAATTTCATTAGTTACTGAATCAAATGAAGTGCTTTCAAAGTATTTCCAACTGGTGTGTTTTGCACACTTGTACAGTGCAAGCATGGGACTAATGCTAAAGCAAGAGAGCAGATCTGGAAAAGAAGTAAGATGAAGGAGATGTTTGCTATATAAGGCTTGAAAATGTCTGTAGTTTTGCTTCCAACATGTCTTTGCAATATGTCCTTCTGCATTTCCATGTTGTTACTTAGAAATCTCTTAAAGTCATTGTACAAGAAAAAAAGCTTTAGCTTCGTTTAGTTAAGCTTGCTTTACTGAATTGCAGTATTCACATCAACAATGAAACACACCATAAAACATGGCTGGAGATTTAAACCTGCATCATTCCTCCATCCATTTGAGCAAAGGATGATAATTAAGTTGTTCAGAATGGCTGAAAGGCAAGAATCAAAATACTGCTTGACTACCTCTGGAGGGTGAATGATTACATTGCATTGCAAATTGTGATTTGAACTGAGGGATTGCTGCTTTCCCTTCATTATGGAATTTTTTGGTTTGAGTATGGGAGGTTTAGTTCTGACATGTCTCAGAACTTTCCTTCTTTAGTAATCCTATTTTGATTCTTGTGTTCCAGCTACAGGGAACCAGGTGAGACTCCTGTCATCATTTGACTTTCTTACTGAAAGCTAGTAGAGGAAAGTGGTAGACTAAGTACCAGCAATCCTTTCCTTTCTTTCTTTCTTTAGTGCTGATTCCTGGCATAGACTGCAATTTCAAGCATGTGTGAGTGTGCCATTCACATCTTTGATTTGGGAAGCTGGTATTCTAGAACTGGGGGGAAGCAGTCACTTTGTCACTCTTTTCCTTACACTGATGTCATCTCAATAGGAGTTGCTAGAATTAAATCTGCAACTGCTTTGGGACTTCTGCCCAGATGGGGAAGTGTGCAGGAGTGCTATCCAGGATGTATGGGGCTGGCAGAATAGAAGCAGAGCTCAGAGGGGAAAAAAATCCTCTCTTAGGGGATTACAGAGTGAGAAATTACACTATCCAATATTTTTTTAGAGAAGTACACTACATAGAATCAAACCAAGCCAAGATCTTAACCAGCAGATTTTAGTGATAGCCTAGAGAGTGGGGTTCTGAGGTATAAGAAAGAAAGAAGGCTTTTCTTCATTTTAGTTTGCAATGTTGTGATACTGTAAGCTTTCTATTTCCATGCTTACTTCTTCACTGGATGATAAACTCTGCTACACAGAATGAAGTAGTTCCTGTTGGTTTAGAACAGAAACCGTAGCCTTAAGCTGCAGCTACTGCTGATCATACATTGTTAAAATGTGTAGCTTTAGAGCTGTTAGATTTCATTAAGATATTTTGTTTGAGACAGTCAGTGTTTGGAATAAATGCTTTGAGAATTTCTGGCCTTTGCTTATTATAATTTTGAGAATGTTTTAAAAATGTAACTTTTTAAGCTCAAGGTATGTACTTCACTTGTACTTATGCACTTCAGAGTGGTATACTGTACTAGACATATTTCATAGTACCGCACCATATAAATAGTCAGAAAAAGTAAGTATTTAAAATTGCATAATTAAAATTTAATCAGAAAGCAATATTCCTTTTCAGTTATTGGCATGGCTTTTTGCAAGAAGTGGAGAGTGTTTCAGCAGCTAAAACCAGCAACCTCCCCTTAGCCAGTTATGTGGCGTGCCCTCAGATCATACTGCATGCAACTTCAGCTTGGCAATTTGGCTACCAGTGCCATACATGTTTTAAAATAATTGTCCTGTTCTTCAGAAATTCACACAACTTTCCATTATTGTGTTGTACATGTGATCTAATTTCGTGTTCTGCTTGCTTATCAGCAAAGCAAGCAGCAACACTGGAGAAGAGAGGAAGAAAATTCCCATTGACAGTGTCCGTGCATAGAACACTTCCATTTTCTGAGATGGTATCAGGCTTTTGGATAACACTGTTCTTCATTCTTTAATTGTCCAGCCATACACATTGAGTTATTTTTATTCCTGGGGTCTGTAACACCCTTATCAATAGAATAGAGATAATTCTACTTTTTTTAAAGCATCTTGAAATCTGTCAACTGAAATAAGAGCAATTTGAAATAGCTTCTTCCTTCCTTCCTTCCTTCCTTCNTCAGTATGGAGAATTAGCTATTATTATCTTGTAGTATGTAGTCTATCTGAGTCTTTGTCTACCCTTTGAGCACCTTGATGAATCTCAAAAGGAATAATTTAAACTCTTTAGAGCTGCTGAAATTTTAATAAGATTGCTTATTCTGATAATATACTTCTCTCTCCCATTAGAGTATATATTTCAGGTAAATTTGATTGCCTCTTAAAGCTATGTGCATCTTGAGAAATTATCTTAAAATAATTTGGATTTGTTTTGCTCTACTGTGAGTCAAATGATTTTTTTAAGCCTTAAGCATAGTGTGAGGCAACACAAATTACAAACCATGGTAGCTTTTTTTTGGATGTAGGTAATATTTAACCAAATCTTGGGTTGATTCTGATGTCAGAAGATTGTAGTTAGAGGTGGATTTTTTAGTTGCCTTTTTAAGTTGAAAACATGAAAAAGATGCTGAATGTAAAAACTATTTGCAATGAAGCAACAATGGCAAAATTGAAAAGCAGTAACATGGGAAGTAAACCACTTTCCCACTGTCCTGCCTGTTGAAGTGAAGACTGGCCAGCCTTCCAGCATGCTGTGGGATGTGCTGCTCTGAGCAGTGCTTCTCTCCCTTGTTGGTAACTGCATGTTGTATGGTATATGATGCATGGGTTTTTTTTGAGGACAGTTGGCTGTCTCAGCTACCAAAGAACGAAAAAGCTCTCAGAAAAAGACACCACATTAGACTAAATGCCTGTTAACTTCATGCCATATGGAGTTCATGAAGTTTTCATCATTGCTAATAATCAAGAACTTGATTGGACATGGTCCCAGGTGACCTGCTGTAGTAGACCCTGCTTAAACAGGGTGGGGCTGGATGAGGGACCTCAAGCAGTCCTTCTGAAGCTCAAGGGTGCTGTGATTCTCTAAAATTAAATTCAGCAGAATTCACCCATATCAGGGCATGTCTGTGTGTGTTAGTTTTCCTAGGTCTCTGTTTTCTTAAATGAGGAATTCTTCATGAAATTGTCAAAATAATTTCCTGGATTTTTATTTTGATTCAGTTTGAGTTCTTACATCATCAGGATAACGATATTTAAACTGTTACACAGCTCTGTAGATATTTCAACATCCTCATTATTGTAATGCTACAGTATCATGTGCACAGAATGCTTTGTTTCTTGGGAACTTCCATTAGTATCTCTTACAGCCCTGTTAAATAAGTATTGTACTTTGAATTCACAGAATGCGTAATCATAATACTCAACCAGATTCACATTCAGCCAGAGGTTTGTAAACCGTTTTACTGTTGACTGAATGTCACAGTCAACAGTGTCAAAAGTGACAGACATCACCATTAGCAGTGGCCTTGACAGCAGCTAATACTGCTGGCATGGAAAATGATCGTGTCTGTGTCGGGCTGCTTGCCAGTCTGAAGTCATTAACAGTACTTGTACTCAGAACAGCTACTTTAATGGCCTTTTCTTAGGGTCTGCATTATGGTAAGTTCTATTGCTGTAATTCCAGTCCTCCTACCAGACCTCCTGACTGGCAGAACTTGGAACATAGTGCAAATATAAGTGCTGGCTTCAAATGTTAGTTTCTTTTTAAGATAAATGCTTACATAATGCCAACCATTTTTACTTTCATTATCATTGTTGTAGATTTTATTATATGAACCAAGCATATTTTAGGGGGACCTTAACTGCCTTTAGGAGCTTTCATCTTTTTTGGAGTTACAGCAAATAAAGCACTTACCACTCCTGAAACCACATGTATAGATAGATCTCTGTTTCTGCTTCTAGTATAATATGACAGGCAATGCAAGGAAAAGTCAGCATCTAAAAACTCATAACTCTGCAGGTGGTTTGGGGTGAGATTCTTCTCATATACATTTTCTTGTCATCTGTACTTTCTTCCAGTTAGTGATGTTAAAAAGTACTTTTAGTGGGCTTGTATACTGAGAAAAGCATCTGTAACAAGCTGAATGGTAATCCTTTGTATCTTTGTCTTTCACCAGTAACTGTTGAGAGACTACAGGTGACAAGTTCCTTGTTTTTAGAAAACAAAATTATTTCAGAATAACTGAATCACTACTTCTCCCCCAAACCATAGGGCTTTAAGAAACTTCTGTGTATTAGCACTAAGAGCTGCTGTATTTATGTAGGTCATTTATTTGTGCTTTTACTTCTCCATCTCAAAATGAGAAATGAAATGAGTGTATCACAGACATAGGGAACCTCCACCAGGTGGCTCTACTCAGTTGAGTCTTTCAGTGAAGGTACCCAACTTTCTTCAAGCTCAACTAAGTGATAGCAGAAACCTTTCAATTGGCTAAATTTATGTTTGACTAGACCAGACTCCGATAATCTAAAATAAGATAATTTTTTAACTAGGGGAAACTTTGGTCTACTGGGTGAATTATTATTTGAGCCTCTTAAAAAGGAGGAATTGGCCCAGCTTCAGAACTTTCCTGAGCCATGCAAACCATGCAGTTTCCTCTTGTCTCCAGAACAGTGCCCTTCCTTCCAGTCTGTCAGTGGATTGCCTTGAAAGTTTCCCTGGCAGCTTTTCAAATTTAGATTTCCTCAGTGCACTCCCTTTCTGATGGTCCATGGCAGAAGCTGCCAGGGCAGAGGAGCTCTGAGGAGTGAAGCAGTCCCTTGTGTGGCCCCAGGGAAGTAGGTAGAGCAATGGAATGGGGTGGCCTTCCTCCCCTTCTTCGTTTGCTTCCTTTCTGGGTTAAACACATATAAGGTAGGTATATAATAAACTGAAAACAAACTAAATAATTCTACCATCTGTTACAAGCCATCAAAACAGAAGTAGGATAAAATATGAATTCATAATAGCTTTAAAAATATAGTGCAATTTGGAGAGTAAGCAGGTGAATGTTTATGTAACATAGCTTGCCATGGGAAAACTAAGTAATGCATTTTTGATGTGCTAATGGTTTTACAGCTTCTTAAATAGAATTGGAGAAATTTATCCAGATACCATTTCAAATAGTTACTGTCATCACAGAGCTAGGCAAGGCTCTGTAGGTGCCTTTCCTCCTGAATAGATGGACAAATACAACTTCTGTAAATTGCAGTGTATCGGTATTGCTGCCCTTTTTTCTTTCATAAATTAGTGGGTTTAATTAATCTTTTTGTTTCTGGTCGAGTTGCTTCTCTTTTGGCTGACTTCACTCCCTGTAGGAGCCATTCTGTCCAGTGGTGCAGAAAACCATGTCTGTGATAAGCAGCTTGATGAATCACGAACAGGGATAATTTATACAGAGAATTGTTCTTGTATTATACAGGATATGCAAATAAAATGGGTCATGGGACTAGGATTTTCCTAGTGGGACTTAGTACAGACTCACCTCCGAGACCTGGAGATCAAACATGATCTACAGTGGTGGGGGAATATTGATTTTTTGGTTACATGTTTATTTATGATAAGTTTGGCTATCTTTTAGAAGGTTTCAAAGAGACTAAGGGTATGTATAAGCAGAGTAGTAACAAAAGGGCTGGCTATTCACCAAACTTTTCTGATTCCTTTTTTAATAAAATTATTTTACAGAGCACTTATTTTTATTTTTCTCTGCAATCTGTGTGTGTGTGTAAAAAGGCATGTTGCTGAACTCTAAATTTCACACAAATTTTGGCAAAGAACAACTTCTAGAAGGTTTCCTTAGCTAAAATGTTAGGATAAATAGTGTTGATTCTGAGAGAATGACAAAAAACATCTGTTCTTCAGGAGTGAAAGCTGTTCTTCTTGCAATATGGGAGTTTTCTGTGGGCTTTGCCTTTCAAGTGTGAGATGTTTCTAGAATTCAGGCCATGGTTTCACAGTAGGCAAGAACAGGATAAAGAGAATTCTTGATCTTAAGTCATTGCATGAATACAAATGAACGTGGAAATTGGTTCCTTTGTATTACAGCATAATTTCAGAATCAGTAGCTTATGGAATGTACTTACTAAATAATGTCTGTCTAGTTGAATAGATTTAATTGTGCTTCACTGAGAAGAATGTAACACCCTTTGAGGATTTCTTTCTTATCAATAACATTTGTATTTAGAAGTATGTATATGTGCAAAAAAAATTTAAAATAATATCCTAAACTGCTAACCTAAAATTAAGAATGTGAATGTGGGAAAAAAAAATTCATAAAGTACATCAGATGGGCTATTTATTGCATTATGATAATTAAGAACATATTTTTAATGAATTAAAAACCCTTTTGAGGAAACCAGGTGGTGCAAAAGTTGGGACTGAGTCAAGAGACATCATACTTGCAAATGAGGGAAGCAGTGATAAGTAACACAATGTGCTGTTGATAAGAATTGTTGAACCAATCTGCTCTGTGCTCTTCAAGTCGTGCATTAGATCTTCAAACTACAGCATGTGTCTCTTACAAAGCAAAAACTGTTTCTTGCTTGTTAACAGTTAATAAAGAATTAACAGTCTAATAAGATATGCCTAGAATGATGCCCTTTCTCATGGTTTCAAGGAAAGGTTCTTTTAGTCTACTCAAACAGAAAGAATTTCTTTCTTGTCCTGGTTGGAGGTAATTTGTCCTTGACAGAGGGGTTTGCAGATGTGCCAAAGTTGGCCTCCGGTTCTACCAGTTCCAGCAGTCAACTGGAAGGATGGATGCAAGTTTTGTGCACTCAGGTACATATGATGGGAGCACAGCCTGTTAGGTGTGCATAGCCCTCCTCTGTTTTTTGTTGTATATTGGAGAAATTCCTGCTGCAGTGTACAGCAGAGTTCAGTCTTTTGAACTACTTTGCAAAGAAAATGCCAGCCTATTAAGCAGTTGCCTTGCAACGTGCAGTATAGAAAACTGACTGTTGGTGTTAGTAAATGTTGCCTGTCAGCCTTAGCAGTCCTGTATTGTCAATTTTCTAGTAGGCAGGAGCCCAGTGTAAATGATACTTGGGTTATTTTCAGCTAACTCATTCAGCAAAGCTAGTCAGTAGTTAACCTCGTGGTATGTTTCATAAGTCTCTCCCAAGCAGTTAGTGTTGCATGTGTTCAGTGCTGTCTTTTAGTACACTGGGTGCTGGGTCCAGTACTGTTTAACCTCTTCATTAATGAGCTGAACTGCAAGAAAAAATGAACCTGTAACATGTTCACGGATAATACAGAACTGGAAGGAACAGCTGATGCATGAAATGAGTGTGTTGCAATTCAGAAGGACCTGGACAGGCTGGAGAACTGGGCAGACAGAAATCTTGTGAAGTTCAACAAAGGAATATGCAGTCTTGCATCTGGAGAGTATTAACTATAGACACTGGTACAGGCTAGCCAATGAACATCTAGAAAGCATTCTTCCAGAAGAGGACCTGGAGACTTCATCCTTGGAAACCTGCACTAATTGACCCTGTTTGAGCAGCAAGGGTTGGACAAGAGCATCTCAAGATGTCCCTACCAACACAAATAATTCTCCATGAGAACCAGGACTACTACAAAAGTGATACATTCAAGAGACAGAGAAGTAACAGAGAATGAAAGGGAGATTTTGGAGATTTTATCTTCATAAATATTTTAATTTTCCCATTTGGTAAAATGAAAGCTTTGAAGATGACTTTCTTTCCTCCCATGGACTTGGGAATCTTTTGCCTGGGCCCACTTGTATTTTCTCTGTCCATGGGTTTCTTGCCACTGCTGGTGCAGCCATCCTTTCTCCAGACCTAGCCATCAGCTTTTCTTTGACAGGTGATTTCTTCTCATCTGATGATAGCAGACATGCTTGGCCTTTGGATTTTGATGGGAGCTTCCAGATCATGTTTATTTATTTATTTTTCATCCATTTTGATTCTAAACAGCTAAACAAAGTTTCTCTTATAAATTGGAAGGGCCAGTTATGGTTCTCTCCTGACCTTCCAGCTCAAATATTTTTTGCCTTCTGGTCCTGACTTTTTTCCCACTTTGTGGTGGGACACCTGGCAGAACTGAAAGAAGGTATCTTTGGGTGATGGAGGGAAGCGCAAAAGAAGTGAGACTGGGACACAGTGATTTGAAAGACAAACAGGCTTAGAAGAAGGGGAAATGAAATTAGGAGAATTTGTTAGGAGAATACACAAGAGGGATACACTTTAGGCTAGTCAGTAGACTTAGGGAAGATGTAGCAAGGTAGAGCTGTGGGATATTTGTATTTGCATAACATTGTTATATGTAATTTTATGTGAATTTTCTTTCAGACTTTGCAATGGTTTCCTAAGAGTAGGTGTATCCTACAGCCCTACCAAGAATAGGCAGGGAATCTTAAAAAAATCATGATTTTTAAAAAAAGTGGGAAGGAAAGTTGAAACATTAAATAGAAAGTGGAAAGGCATAGCCGAATAAGCAATAGGGAAGAAATAGCAGAACCAAAAATCAAAGGGATAAATAATGGAGGAAGAAGATGGCAGTAGTTGGGTACAGTGTGGGAAAGAACTGGAAAAAGCAGCTGCCATCTCTGTCTGTGAGGGAATCATGTTGAAAACTGCTCAATTATGTGCCAGTTATGTGATTGCAGTTCCTCACTGCAGATATTTTCTGAAAAAAAAAAAAAAATTGCCACTCCCAACATTTTAGAAGGTGTTATGGAAGGCTGCTAGGTTTTGAAAAAAGAATTAAAAAAACAATGCCAAAGTTTCCTGATTTATCTCAATCAACAAAGATTAGTCAGCTTTGAATGTGTGATCTAGGTGTGCGTATTACCTGAAAAAATAATAGTAATTCACAAGTTCTTTTTTAGTATTTTATTTTATTTGCACTACAGTGTTCTCTTCCACCAGGGTGCTGGAACATGCTGATTGTCCCTGGGGAGAGACTGCCCGAGTGAGGTGAGAAAACTGGCCTTTTATATAAAAAAACAAATCAAGTTTGTAAGCCTCCATTTAAGTTTTCTGTTTTTGTAACAACCTCAATAGCAAGGGGCTGGAGTTTAACTCTTTAATACTTAAAGTTACCTGGATAAAGAGTAATGTTGTTTTTCCCCAGAGGGACTATATTGAGGTTCAGTCCACTTTTTCTTTAAAAAATACTCTTAATAATGGATCGTGCATGGGCAGGTCAATGTGAAGAATTATGTATTGATGTTAATTTCAAATGAGATTGTTCCTTTTATTTTTCTTGCTTTTAGATGTGACAAATTGCCAAATTCTGTTATGTATGTGCTGATGTCATGAATATTTTTCTAGGTTCCATCGAGTTTTCTTATTGAGCTGAGGTAGATCTTTGTTAATGGGAAAATACTTAAATCCTTGAGGAGAATTTTGCCTCTTACAACAGCGAAGTCTGGTATGATGTAGTGCCACTGTTGGCATTCACTTGTATTTTCCATCACCAGTTTATCTCATCATCATGTATTTTCTCATTTTCAGTTGATGATGATGCACTGTTTGATCAATAGTACGGCACTAAAATTTTCTGTGCAGAGTTGAGGAAAGTGAAAAATTAGTGGAACACTTCATTTTTAGCTGGTATTATTACTGAAAATATTCTGATGTCTGCAGAGAGAATACGTTCAAGAAAAGTAGAACATAAGTGGTATAATATTTATTTCCACTAGCATTGCTTCTATTTTCGGAAGCAAGTCTCATAGAACTCATTTTACAGGAAAAGAATACAAATTATTTCCCCATTCCTCACTACTGCTCCTCTGTCATTTTTTTCCTCTCTTCCCATCCTGCTTTTAAAATTAGACTTCTAAGAAGTCTTTTAAAAAGCAGCAACTGGGGGACATGTTCATTATATCTGCTCTTCTTCTTGCTTATTGAGCCTTAAGTTAGATGATTGAAGTTGGGACAGCAGTTGCAAGCAATTGAATTGATGGCTTGGAGGAAAAGCTAGCAGGTGAATTCAGCAGGGCGTTCTTTTTATGATGTAGTTCCTTGATTACCAAGAAAACAGTGCATCACATTTTTTTCAGATGGTTGATCGAGATAGTAACACGAGCCCCATCTCTAACCCATTAATCTGTAGAAAATTTGAAGCTGGAAATGCTTGAAGAGTGGCAGTGGGTAGATGATGCTTTGCTCCTTGGGAATTTGGTTTACATGCTAAGAAGGTGAAGCAGGAAGTGAAGTTGGCAGTTTGATTATATCTATGGTATCGACTATTCAATTTTCAAAAAAATTATCAATTCTGTAACACTTGGGAAATAAAATCAAAAAGAAGCTTATGTCTTCCAGGCTGCTTTTTTACCCATCATCCCACATAAATTATTCTGGATAGAATTAATAATGTAGATATTTGGTGTTTGAAAACAGAAGATGTATGCTGTGTATTAAAAAAATATGAAGGTAGTTATGTCAAAATAAGATGTTCACACAAGGGAAAATTTTGTCTCTTTTCAGAGGAATGAGGAGTTGCTACTGTTTTATAAATAATAAGAGGTTCTCTTTGCCAGAAATAGTCTTACATAAGTAGGTCTAGCTATTCTGTGTATGGAATCAGATAAATTTTTGGTTTGTAAATTTCACCATTGCTAGTAAAAGTGTCTTCACATCTTTCCAGTACAGTTTGGGTAGTGCAATGACATCAAACTCTAGGCATTTCTGTTTGTGTTTGCGTACACAATGAAATTAAGAAGCAATGGTGTATACAAGTAGCATCAGTGCTGTGATGAAGTGCTCTTAAAATAAGCATGCACAAGTAGAAGTGTCTGGAGATATAAAATATTCAGAGGGTTGAATTAATGACCGAGAAAGACGGTTTGATGTTTTGAAAGTTTCTTTTTTTAAAAAAAGAATCAATTATGTATTAATATAAAGCTGTTTGATTAGCTGTCGGCAGCGGGTGCTGTCGCTGTGCCTGTCAGGGAACAGTCGGTGCGAGGCAGCTGCGCTCCAGCACTGTGGCCTGAGCCAGGCTGGTTTATCCCGGGCTGGGGCACAGGATGGCAGCTCCTCGGGGTGCACGGTCACTCAGAGGCATGAGGAGAGTGCTGCAGCCCAGGGGACACTCCTGGGATCGGGGTGCAGGCGGCCCCAAGGTGGCCGGTGCAGGATTTCTCTGGCCTGCTGCAAGAGGTGTTTTCCCACTAACCTGAAGCCAGCACAGCTCCCGGCTCCTCCTTCACCGTGGCCTCTGAAATGCGTGGCGTGCATAAAGACGGAATTGCGTGTTGTCATTTAGAAGTAGCTTCTATTAGGCAAATTTTTTTAAAATAGATTTTGGAGGAAGTAAAAAATCATTACTCATCAAAAACAAGCTGTAATAGAAGATGTTCTGACATTCATTTCAAAATGCTTTTTAAGGACTAATTCTGCAACTTCATATGAAACCCCATCTCTCCCCAAGTTCACTGTAAAATAAAACCTTAGCCAAAAGAAAGTTTCCATGTGTTTTCTCTGTGTGTGTGTGTATATATATATAGCTAGTTAATGATCTGTGTAAATAAGGAATGTACTTCTTGCCTAAATGATCCATCTTGCTGATACTCCTGTGGAGCCTTATCTTTTCTTACCAGAGCTGAGCTCTGGAGGCTGGATGCTCATTTTGGTGACATCTCAGCTGCCTTTTTTTTAATATATTTTTTTTCCTCTTTCTGGCAGAACCCAGATCACACGTAACGGTTTCAATCGAAAAATCACAAAGTCAGGATTAATGTGAACTTCTCTCACATGAATCTGCAAATGGTTTCCCTTTTCTTTGGTTCCTGTGCTGAAGATCATTCCCAGAGAATGGTCTAAATATAGGTCTAAGGATCATAGAGTTCTGGATAAGCAAATGTCATTAAAGTGCCTCTGAAGTTCTGATCTTTCTGGGATGCATATGTAAAATTAAAGAGTGAATTTTCTGGATTATGTTTTTAAGCTTAAAAAGGGATTGTTTCTTTAGTTTAAATTTTCTCCATGGGAGGTGCCATTTTACTGCTGCCATTTAGCAGAGGGCCCAGTTTACAGGAGCATGCTGAGAAGTTTTTTTTGGAGAACACTGGAAATGAGAACATTCTAAGTTGTAAAACATCCCGCTGACTTTATTTTCTAATAAAATGTTTAAAGGTTTCTGTATTAACCAAAATAGGTACCAAGTTAACACCCTGGGATTTCAGTCTTCCAGCTTTTTAATAAGACTATGCACATGATAGCTTACAGAGATTCTTCAAAGCTCACAGGATGGTTTTTATCAACCACCACTTCAAATCAGTGTTTTTTGGTGCTGGCTTTTAAATGATGTGATAGTATCACAGAATAATCTGACACAGTATCTTTGGAGTATGTCTGATATTAGCTCCTTTTGTTTGGGTAGCAGCTACTCAACCTAGTGAAAAACCAGGATTTATGACTTGTCTTATCTCTAACAATATCATGGCATTTTGGTGTTAGGTTTAATTTTTTTACTACTACTGTCCCACAGATGGTGCAGGCACTGCCCACATGCTTCTCCAGCCTTTTTCATTATGGGGTTGAGAAAACCTTTAAAATCCTTACTGATCATTAGGCAGATCAAGTACATTGAAATTTATTTAGTATTCTGTAGTTGGTGTGTATTGCCCTGCTGACCTTAGGGTAACTTCTTCTGTATAATGAAGACATCCTTCAGAACTGTGGTCTTGGTGTCAGGGGTCAAGTACATAAAATCCAGGACAGAACCTCTCTCTTCAACATGTTAGAGGAAAATGGTGAAAATGGACGTACTGTAAGGACTGCCTACAGTAGGATATTTGGAAGCTCTTCCTAGAAGTGAGGAAAGATACAGTGAGACCTTAAGGTTTTCCAGCAGTACTGGTCTCTTTGTTCATGGTTCAGCCCATTTTCTCTGTGTTCTCTTCCCTTCCTCCTCCCATTCAATTTTTATTAGAATCAGATATTGTCAGCAGTCACAACTTAAAATCTTTAGGTGATTGATACATACCAGTCTGGAATTTCTTTTTTAGTTGAAGATCTGCATCTGTCAGACATCTAAGGATACTCACTTTGTGACTTTCCAAAACAATTCAAGGGAAAAAGTACTTTCCTTGAAATTCCTGCATGCTGTAGTGAAGAGGAAATGTCAGTCTAGAGGGTTGCCCATTAGGTGTGTCTCGGCAACTGATTATGAGTTAATAAAATCCTAGTTCAGGCGAACTGTTGCCGTGACCCAAAAACCAGCTGTCCTGGTGTAGTGATGGAGCCTGACACTCAAAGAGCTGTGAAAAAGCAGCAAGTGAACTGCCTCCCCTGCTCCACATCTCCTCAGGATTTCTATTCAGAAGACACCTGCAGGGTTTCTGCTTCTTCATTTCTCTTTTCTGACAAGTCTTAAGCAGAGTGCTCAGAAGACAATAAACTCCACTTAGTTGTTAGGGACTGTTGTGAATCTGAATTTAAGCTAAATAAAAGTTATGTGATTCTCAAATAATGTATAAATTATACAATTGTTTGAAATTGTAAAAATCAGGTAGTATGATTTAAACTACTGCTAAGTATTTTAACTACAGTGGGTAAGGGAAAAAAAAGTATGCCACCTTTAATAATCATAATCATGTTACTTGAGATGTATTTTGGTTCATTAATGTGAAAATATGAGCACAGTTTCATCTACTGAAAATTAAGTGGGAAACTTGGCACAAAGTATGTTATATATTCTTACATATTATATAGGAATATTACATGTTTCTTGGTTATTAATTTTAAAGATTCAGTACATAGTTCTGATTCAGGAGGGTAATGAGGGAAAAAATGTGATGTGGGGAAATGATAGAAATTTTAGAGGACACTTCAGGAAATGGGCTATGTGAAGCAATCTCATGAATATTCTCCTGACCTTTTGGATAAATTTTGATTTCTTAAATTAATTTTAAAGGATGTATAATGCTTTTAGTCTAGTAAAAATACTTTTTTTATTTTGAGAAAAAGAGAACTCTGTTCAAGTATTGTGTTTCTTTGACGACTCATTTCTCAGCTGCATTTAAATACTTCTTCTCTGGGTACAACTTTCCAGAGATCAGCAAAGAAAATACTAATAAGCCATGACACTGTTGTTGCCAGTCTAATGTAATTCCCTTTATAGTGAAGGCAGAACAGAAGCAGAAAACTGCAGCCAGTTCTCCATAGGATGGAGAGAATGCCTATATCCTGGCTTCAGTAAAAATGGAAAGAATTATGGAATGGAATTGACTGATTATGTGACAAAAGTACCATATCTTACTGAAATTCCGTTATGTGAAAGTACACAGGAACTTGATCACAGTGGAGAGACTGGGCATAGAACATTCCCCTGAATATGCAGAAGTGCAAGTGGTTAAGTTAGCCAGAAGATGCATGTGTGGATAAAGTGCATTCTGCACACACACATGGATTAACCTCATCTGAGCCACAGGAAGATGTCTTGCTGCTAATGCATTAACAGGAAATATATTTAAAGGCAGCTTATCCAACTTCACATGGATGGCTCTGTCATTGGAGAAAACTTGTTTGACAACAAATGTAATCCATCAAACTTAAAGGGATCTTGTTTAGATGAGAGGGACAATCCTTTTCCTTGGTCCAAGTGGGTTTTTCAAGTGCTGTTGGTTGGCGAAATGTTAATCTGTATGCTAATTTTATCGATAGGATCTTAAAGTCTCTAGTGGCATGTGAAAATGTCAGTTTCTGGACCCCAGGTCAGCTACAAACTGTACAAAGTATGGAATTGATCTGAAATTTTGCTGGATATAGAACATATTTTAGAAATCATGTAAGGAGTTTTTTTGCAATGGTTCCTACTAATCTTGGTACAGATGCAGCTAAGGTTCTGTAAATGTAACAAGATTGCTTTTTATCATCTGGCAATCAGGAGTGATCCCTGATGACTGGAAGAATATAAGTGTTGCATCAGTGTTGAAAAAGATCAACACCTGTAGAGTTGTTGGTCTCTCCACAGTATCAGGGAACATTATGTAACAAATTATTCTAGAACCCATTTCTGAGCATGAAGAGGCAAGAAGATGTTGAGAATAGCTAGCATTGCTTTACTAATGACCAATCATGCCTGACCAACATAATTGCCTCTAACAAATGACTGGCCCTATGAAGAATAGAAGTGCAGTGAATGTTGCTTCAACTGTACTTCAGCAAGTTCTGCAAAAAAGTCTTCAGTAGTATCCTGGTAGACAACTTTGAGGGCTGGTGAGTGCTGGTTGGATTGCTGCATTCCTGCGTTGGTGGTCCACATCCAAAATACAATTGACAACTTGCTAGTAGTGCTATCCCTCAGGAACTGATGGTGTTGAAGGTTGCTGTTTGATGGGATGTCTGTCATTACTACAGACTTACCTGGCAATCACTGGACTCTTGGCTGAGCTTGGCTACCATCACCAAGCCTGTTTTGACCCCACATTTGGGCTCAGGGACTGGCTGCCTTGTCACTGAGGCTGCTGTGTCTGCCTGCCTGGTTGTCTTGCTCACTGGCTGGCTCCCCTAGCTTTGCAGAGGTACTCTTGCTGCTCACAGACAGCACTGCATCTTCAAAAACCATGCTGTTCTGAGCAGGGTGTTGGAGTAGATGAAGCCCTTACAGCCTACATGTATTTTTAATTCTGTGAAATGTGGCTGTGCTCCAGCTTGCCTTTGTTACAGTAGTCACATTGCTTTAAATCATACTGACTGCTTTGTGAGGCCTTAGTTGTTGGTATTTAGTTTTTTTTGTTAAAATAGATATAGATTATCAGGCAGTCATTTATTGAGATAAAACAAACAAGGTGAACTTCATTCTGCTTTCTCTAATAATGAGATGTAGACAAAGAGAGAGGGCAGATGGCTGGGGGCTCTTCCATAGATTTCAGTGGAGGTACCTAGAGGAGTTCTGAAGGGACAACCTCCCACTCTGCCAAGACCTTCAAGGACAATAGTTTGCAAACTGTGATGAGCAGGCATCTCTGTCATGATTGCTCCTTGTCTCAGTACAGCTTCATTTCCACAACACCTGTCTCCTGCTGTGGCAGAGGAACAAGTGAGTTTTGCCATACATGTCTTACACCTTGTGGTGGGGTGATGGTTCTGCGGCTGCCCCGAGGGATTAGCTGCCAGCAGGGGAGGCTCAGTGTGTTTCTGTTCTGCTGTTAACTGTGCTTCACAGTGGGAGAGGGTGAGAAGGAGTGTGTGCTGCGTAGCCGGCTTCCAACACCTCGGTCTCCTTTACAGCAGCTCAGACAAAAGGTGCCTGCAGCCAAGTAGGTGTTTCCCCTAATACCAAACCCACGTTATTTGTGCATGGCACAGCAGGTCTGCGGTTGCTCCTGGAAGCCAGGAATACTCAGAGTAAAAGTGACTGACACCTCTGGACCCTGATAGCTCTTCAGCTGGGGGACTGAGGCAGCACCCTCTGCTTGCTCCTCCTGGAGTTGGTTCCATTGGCTCGCACTGGAAATGAAAGCAAGTGTGGCAAGAAAAAATGATCAGATGGTTATAGCTGGTTTACTGCTGGCACTAGCCATGCCAGGCAGGGTAGGATTGTTCTGCATTTTGCTGTTACCTTAATTCTGCTCCTACACAATGTTAATCATAATCCTGATATGATCTAATTAAAAAAACCCCATCAAACACCACTCCCTATACTGCCTGATTGATTCTAAAGCCATGAAGCAGTGAAAGCTGGGCAGGCTTAGCAACTCTGGAGGACCCCTGCTGCAAACTCTGACACACACTTCGTGAATCCTGGGTGGAGAACATCTAAGAGTGAACTGTGTTGGTAATTATGAATATTGTCAGTAAAATCTCAGTATTAAGAAGTATGCTTTCCAGATAATTTATATGAATAAGTAGATGTGCATGTGATGGTCTGTGCATAAATAAGCAGCTGCAGGTATTTTGGGAGGAAGATGACTGTGCAGCCATTTTTATATTTGAAGCTATACTGAGTAGGGAGTCACTTCATTTGTAGTATGGTTTGTAATTCCAACTCTGCCACTAAAACCCAGTGTGATTTTAATGGTTTTTAATCTACATTTGAATATTGCATGCTTATTTGTTTTCACCAGAGATTTGCTATTGATTGAATTCTTAAATGGTGTCCCTGCTGGCAGAATTGCTTCCTACTAGTTAGCATCTGTCTGCCGGATCAGGGGCTCTGGGTTCATATCCTTGCTTTCACTGACACAAATAGGATGGCTTAGCACATCTTTCTTTTTTTGTCTCTCCGTCTTTATTTGTAGTTCCCCACCTCCGTAAATCCTTCTGTCTTTTCTCTTTCTTCTTTTCCTCTTAACTTCTCACATAGTGAAGCTAACAGAGGAGGGTGTGTGGGATGAGGTGTAGAAAAGGGGGAGAGAAAGTGAGAGGGAGAGTGAGGGAGACAAAAGGGAGAATGTGAGAGGTGAGGAGGAGGTGGTAATGAAGGTGGAAATAGAACAAAGAAGAAGGGGGAGCGGGTGAGTGGAAGGGGGAATTAAATAAGGAGGGCATGAGAGGGGGAGAGACTGCTTCTAGATTTTTAGACCAAAGAGAGGGCAGTCATTTTTTTTCTCCTTACAGGAGGAATAATTAGAGCAAATATTGGTCCTGGACCTCTTCTGTCAGGCAGCTAATTTTTCAATGCCCTGAATGTATCACTTTATTTTGTTCTTACCTGCATATGCACAAATAGCCTGTAGTATTAAACACATCTGCTCAGTGTGGGGATGTGACTGGACGTTTACACTCCCAGTTATTGTATGGGCAATTTCTTTGACATAAAGATTCCGTTTTAGCAAAATGAATCTAAAACAGTGTTTGTGTTCTAGTAGCCTATCCATGGATCTGCTCTTACTAGCTGAGGTTTAACTTCTGGAGATTCTTTAAATCACTGCCTGCTGGAAGCAAGTTTTGTGGCCAGCACATAATAGCTGGAAACACAGCTTCCCTGCTCATCTACTGTCTTTCATAGTCCACCTTTTCCTTCACTTAGTATTTTCCACACTGTCTGTTTCTCTGGTATGAAAATGTTGAAGGAAATCAGTTTCCCCCAGCAAGACTCTAGAGGTGATGGATGGCTATTCACAGACTGTTCTTTCTCTGCTTAAGACCATATCTTTTTGGCCTTTAGGTCAGGAAGGCTTAGCACTGTTAACTGTGGTTGTGAAGAAGTATAGAGATGGCAGGCAGAAACTTGCAGAGTTGCTCTGCCTGTCATTGCTGAGACATCTTCATGCATTTTCCATTTCTCTGTTCTGTATTGTGCAGGAACAGGGACATTCAGCTCATCATTTACTGCTGATATTTTGTCCATTAATAGAAACTGTTGATTTCATTTGCTTGTAATGAGGAATTACTTAATATGTACACTGAACAGTTATTCACCACCAGCCTTCCCTATGCAACTTTATGGTGCTGAGCAATTACAAATTAAAATGGAAAGTGTGCTTTGGTGCTTTGCTTTTCTGTACTTGCAATGATGTCTGGGGAAATACCGCAGTGGAGAAATTCCATGTTGAGGTAATTCTAGAAATCATACTCACATTAGAAATCCCCAAACTGTAGTTTCTTTTAAAATGTTTTAATGAGCTGCCATATACAGTGCATTATTCTGTCAAAGAGAAGTGCATGGGAGTACATTGCAAACCCCAGAGCTGAATTGAGGGAATCTGTTAGAGATGACATCCTAAGTTTTCATGATGGAAGGTATGGGTTTGTTCCATCATACCTTTCTCTGTATTAACTTGCAGTGGGAAGCCCCTGCGGACTTCACTGTGGTATAATAAGAATGAAAGAAAATCTGAAATAGGGGAATAATTATCATATTTTTAGCAATCATAGAAATGTCTTTATTTTATACTTCTGCAGTGAGTTGACCTTTTCTGTGAGTCAGGCACCCACCAAAGCCTCCCTATCACTCCCTTACACATCTGGGCAGTGGGGGGAAAATATAACAATGGGTTTATGGGTTGAGATAAGGACCAGGAGAAATCACTTACCAAATACCATCATGGGCAAAACAGGCTCTAATTGGAGATAATAATTGAATTTATTACTAAGAAAATCAGAACAGGATAATGAGAAGTTAAACAAGTTCTTAAAAACACCTTTTCCCCACCCATCCCTCCTTTCCATCTCTACCGCCTCCCTTCAGCAGTGCAGGGAGACAGGGAATAAGGGTTTTGGTCTGTTCACCACAGGTTGTTCCTGCTGCTGCTCGGGGAGAGGAGTCCTTCCCCTGCTCCACTGTGGGGTCCCTCCCATGGAAGACAGTCCTGCTCAGACAGCTCCATTGTGTGTCACTCTTCCAGAGGGCACAGTCCTTCAGGCACAACCTGCTTGTGCCTTCCCCACAGGGTCACAACTCCTGCGAGGAAACCTGCTCCAGTGTGGGCTCCTCTCTCCATGGGTGTGCAAGACCCTGCTCCAGCACAGGCCTCCCATGGGGTCACAGCCCCCTCTCAGGCATCCACCTGCTCCAGCGTGGGTCTCCTCCCCAGGCTGCAGGTGCATCTCTGCATCCCCATGGCCCTCCATGGGCTGCAGGGGCACAGCTGCCTCACCATGGGCTGCACCAGGGGCTGCAGGGGAACCCCAGCTCCAGCACCTGGAACACCTCCTGCCCCTCCTGCTCCACTGAGCTTGGGGTCTGCTGAGCTTTCCTCTCACAGGTTCTTACCCCACTCTTCTCTAGCTGCAATTACAATTGTGCAGTAATTTTTGTTTTCCTAAGTATGTTAGGTGTTAACAGAGGTGTTACCACCATTTCTGATTGGCCCAGCCTTGTCCAGCAGCACATCTCTCTTAGATCCAGCTAGAATTTGCTCTGCCAGACATATAGGAAGCTTCTATCAGCTTCTCACTAAAGCCACCCTTGTAGCCTTCACCGCCCTCTGCTACCAAAACCTGACCATGCAAACCCTATGTTACTTCTTTGGAAGATGCTACTACAAAAGAAAATTGTGGACTACCTCTAGTATTTTCCCTTCATGAATAGAAGCACAGGACTGGGAAAAGACTTGAACAAAATGCATGCCCTTTATTTAATCCATTACGTTTTCAAGCTAATCTAGTTTCATCTTCCTTTCTTGTAATGTTATTATTTCTTCAAACCACTTGCCACAGTGTTTTTTTCTGTAGAAATCATAAATTCTCAACTACAGGTTCTCTCAGGGTTTGGACTGTCTGTGGGTAATGGCCTCTTTTTGGTTTCTGACTTTATGTTTCTTGGTAGTGATTTGTAACATTGCAATCCTGTGGTGTGTTCAGAATGGAATTTCAGTTCAAAAATATCACATACTAGACAGTATTGAATAGGTGAAAAGGTCCTCTCTGAGTATTTACGATGAAGAAAACGAGAGAAAAGATAAAAAGTCTGTTTTGAAGCTATAATTTTAGGCAATAATATTAAGAGAGAATTTTTTTAATGTGTTAAAGAGCTCTGTGAGAGAATGAAAAAGATCCAACTATTGCTCTTTTAAACTTGGTTAATTTTAAGTTCTTTAATAAAATATGTTAGAGAATGGCAGTTTGGGAAAGGCAGAGGATTTGCATGATCCTGTAGGTCTCATCCTGATGGTTTGTATGACTCTGGACTCTCATCTTGTATGAAGATGAGAAATAAAAGACTGAGTAAAGCAGCAGGACCCACAAAAAGAGAAGATGAATGTATGCATAAGAAACATGCAGCAAAAACCAATAAAGTGTTCAGATTCCTTGGTTCAACTTCTACTAAGTAGGTATTGCTTCACCAGAATTCTAGGTGCCTGTTCTTGGAGTTTCCACTTACATCCATATAGGTGATATATCCATCTAATTCCTCATATAAAAGATGGAGAAGAGAATTTCAGAAAATGACCTACTCTGACTGATACCTTCCTCTTTTAATTAGCTGTTAAGGGAAGGTAGTCATTTTTAGGTCTGTATATTCTTGTATAGTAAAAGAAAGGAAATATAATTTAGTTGAAAAATTCTGAGACAAGTCTAGGCATTGTCAGTCTCCAAGTAGAAAGAAAGAACACATTATTTTTAAAAATCAGAAGAAAATTAGTGACTTCATAAAAGTGACAGAGAGAACTGCATTTAAGTGATTAATGCAGCACAAAAAACCCCCCCTCCTTATATTTTTGAGTTTTGGAACCTTGCTTACTGCATTTTGCTGGTCCACTCTCCTGCTTTTAAATTCTACCTAGATGATCACGTGCAGTCTCTTACCTCATCTTAGATGAGTCTCCTACTTGCATTTCTATTTGGGTTTGTCCGTTTTACCTTTAAATTAGTAAAAATTCTTCACTCCACACTAAGTTCTAAGGAATAAAAACTCACTTGTCAACTCTCTTGTGTCCACCTTTTCACCTCCCACTCCATCCAGTGCAACAGTCAGTTTTGTAGGTACCTCTTGTTCTTCTTGTACCTACAAGACACAATTTGTATTACTGTGACTCAGCAGCAAACCAAAAACCTACTATTCTTACCATCCTCCCCTTGACTATGAGCAGAGCTGCCACCTCTTCACCCCCAGCTTTTTTTATACTTAGCTGTAGGGTTAAGCACGAAGATGCCAACTGTGTGCTAGGCTGTGGATTCCTTGATCTAGTTGTGCTGGAGAAATAATTAAGGGTCGTGATAAGACCATCCATTCTCAAGTAGCATTCCTGTTTTTGGCTTTGGATCCTTTGTGAACTTGAGGAAACTACTGTAATTTCAAATCCCTAGCATATGCTACCATAGTGAAAATGCATGGGATGAAAGACCTTGAAGAACAAAATTCATGTGCATTTTTAATTCAGGAAATTGTGAGATACTGCTTTTCTTCTCATCTGAATCAGATATTTTTTTAGTTTTGCTTACTTTTACTTTTCTGGTATCCCAAGAAGAGGCTTTGTTCATCTGCAGTTTGAAGATGTACATATATATATATATATATAAAAATAAAAGACCTCAAATGAGGGAACAGTAAAGCATTCCACCAAGAGTGGAATGTGTAATTGTCTGGTTTGTACTAATACAGCCATATCTGATTGGAATGGTTTTACTCATTTATGTGATCAAGTGCTTGAACTGTGTTGGACACACAGACGTTCTATACATACATTGCACGAAATTTGCACACGCAACATCCTAAAAGACACTGTAGGCACATGGAATTTATGAAGTAGAAAGCAGCAGACATATTTTTATTTCATTAACTCAGTGTATGAAACATATTAGACTGAAGACTTATTTCAGCATGAGTGAACCACAGTCCTTAATTATTAAGCATTACTATCAAATTTGAAGGATGGCATGATATAAGATTGTTATTAAAGCACAACCAGAAAGATGATGTGTAGATTGAGCGTGGGTTTGTGCCTTATAAATTTGAATTTAGGTTGTTTCAGAATAATAACACAAATTTGATAGCAGACACTGTTTAGGTTGCAGCTGCACAAATGCTATTACTGCGGTTCTTCATTTCTAAAGTGTGGACGAGATTTTTTAAAAAGTGATGATACAATTTTATTGTCTGAACTGAATATCCTGCCATGCTCTTCCTTTTCAAAAGAGGATGTCTTGTGTTCTTTGGGACTTTTTTGGGGTAGTTTTTTTGTTTTGTTTATTTATTTGTTTGTTTTTGTTTGGATTTTTTGGGTCTTTTTGTGGAGGGCAGAAGGAAGGAGTTGTGTCCATATGTGCATGGGAGAGGTGTTCCTCCCCTCCGAAAAAGTGACTTTCTGAAAGAGTGTAACAGGCTTCTGCCTTGTCTTGTTATTTTGGCTGATTTAGTCTTAAGAACTAAAACTAAAGTAGCTCAGGCAGGGCCAGGGCAATCAAAAGCAGATTTCTAGTTTATGATGAGACAATCACGCTATGGACACCACTAGGGGCAGGATTTAGCTGCCTGACTGTGGGAATGTAGTGCATGCATTTCAGATGCTGTTTGGGACTTTTGCTGTGGAACAGCTATGTTGAAGAGGCCTGTAGTTTTAAGGTGCAGCAACTATTGTTTAGTTTGTTTATACAGTCACCAGTCTCTTAAAATACTATTTTAAATGACTATGTCTCTGAAGAATCTAGTACATTACAGACTTTTTTGCACTGTCAGATCTAGAACAAAAAATTTCTTACTTATTAATCCTTTTGACTTCATAATTTCAGCTAAGGAAGTAAAATAAATAGAGTGATATTGGCTTGCCATAGTGGAAGCCTGCTAGTGCAGCTAGTATTTTCCAAATAGAGAAGAGGAAAATTGAACAGCAGTATATTTACAAGATTCTGAAAGTGCTAAGAATGAATAAGTGATTAAAGTTGTCTGACACTGTACTTCAACTTTTTTGCTCTTTTTCCTGGAGCAGTATTTGTATTGTCATGTACTCTGTTTTTGTTTTCAGCATATTCAAAGATTTAATTTGGAAATTTTATCTTTTGTCTCTCAACTCTTGTCACTCTAAATCTCTCTTTTTGTGTGAATCCATATTTGCTCTCCTTACAAATAAAATGCAAATCATATCCTTGCCGGAGCTAAACACTTATCTAAGAAAAATCACAATAAACACTTGAATGTTAAAACTGAGATTCACTTTAAGAAAATCCCGGAATGCCACACTATTGTTTGGCGGTCTAAAACTTTAGCTAAAAATATATATGTCAGAATTTCAGCTCATAGAAATATCCTTTTTCTGAAGTAGGTTTTTTAGATGTTTTTTGTAGAGGTCGTTTCAGGTCATAGAAGATGGCGGGAATAACCGAACGGCAGATACTCGGGGCTTCTTTCCTTTATGGTAAGGTGCTGGATTTTGTAGGAGTTGAGTGTGTGTGAGTCGAGGAGAAGGATGAAGCCTGCTGGAGAAGGGCTCCGGCAGTGTGCAGGTGATCTCTGCCAGGCACATGGAAGGTTTGCCCGCCACGCCGATGGCGACAGTGGAGCTGCCCAGGAGCCGCAGCCGCCCCAGGGCTGGAGAGCGCGCCAGGGGAAGCGGCAGAGCTGTCCATGGCCCGGCAGCCACGACACCACCAGCAATGAACAAGAGTGTTCCACTTCCGTCAAGAATTCAAAAGCCTTCTCAGGAACTTAATTAAGAACTTTTCTGACAGCGGGGACATACTAATTGTCTGTTGCAACCTCGAAGGAGGAAATCAAAGGAACTCTGCTGAAATTCAGGATTTGCAAGCAATCGACTTTTTTACCTGCCAACATCTGAAAGCTAAAAATAGGAAGGATTTCAGAATTGTTTCTAAGGAATTTCCCAGCTAAAGACTTTGGGATTTAGCTAAGGAATATTAGTAGAAGAAAGCAAGGATAGAACACATTTGAAGTATTTTGCTGCAATTAATAGATATATTTTTTTAGTGAGAGTAAGATAAGTCTTAGTTGTTTAAATTCTACTGTGATTCACATTATCTTCAGTTTTTGATGGGGGTTAGAATATTTTCAATAGAATAGTGAGACTTCTTTCTTAAGGAGGGACAGTTGATTTTTTTTTCATGACAAGATGCTATTTTCTCTGACTCTGAAAATTTTTCAGTAGTGCAAATGATCACAGGAAAAGCATACACCTGTCTGGCCAAGAAGGTTATGGAGTTTATTTTTCTTTCATAAGAAATTATTGCCACTTTTCATTTTGCATTTTTTTTTATTTTAATATTCATAAAATACTTATGTAGGACTCCTTACCTGTAAATCCTGTGCATCATAAAAATGGAAGTTAATTTTTGTACTTTAAAAATTTTCAAATGTGCTTACTGAGAATAGGAAAGATTTTATGTGAAGAACAGATTTTTTGTAATTCTTTGTAGACACTACAAAAAAGAAAATAGGGCAATATTTTTGGTAGTCTTCACAGATGAAAATACTGATGCAAGACTTTGAAACTTTAATTTGCTTGCATTCAACAGCATCCTGTCAAGTTTAATATGGAATATCTTCCAAGGAATGTAATATTTTAACTGAGTAACTGATATCTACCTTAGGAGTGATGCAGCACCAGCTGCCTTTATTAATCTATCTTTATTCCTTATAAACATGAACTGTTTAAAATGATAAGGTATGAAATACAGAGAGCTGGTAAGACATAGCAAATAAATAATTTTGTAATGTACTTTAGACAGAAAAAGAAAGATGCTGGCCCTTTTTCAGATGTACAAAAATTCACTGAATTTTTGTACACAGGGAAAAATAAAAAAGTGTATTTACATCCTGTGAGGACAAGAAGTAATTTCTGACTTTGATAGTAATGAAACAAAACTTGAGACATCATCTGCCTCAGATAATTATTTTAAAATAAATATGCCTGAATTATTTGTGCACAAGAAGACTGAAGACTTGGCTGCAGAAGTCTCTGGCTAGCTGATGATCTGTTTTCCTTTGTTAAATTTTGGGAATTAGGAAAATTCTGTAAATTTATTTGACTCCTGACATGGAGGCAGTATTCAAAAGAGGCACTTGGATAAGCACAGAGGCTGTTGGACCATTAAGCCCGACATTCACCCTTGGCATTTGTAATATAGCATTTGGAAAAAGGATAAAGGAAGGACACAACTGTTAGTGCATTATATTTTTAAGGCTTGTTGAAAGGTCACAAAAGGTTCAGTTAAGAGCTACAATAATGTTTCAGATGCTGGAGAAACTACTTTGCAGTGGAGGATTTAGGAATTTCAAGCTCTTTAGTTTATCACACAGGAGATCAAGAGGTGACTTAATTATAAAGTGTAAACACTTTCATACACGCACAGTATTCACCACTAAAAGCTTTTTAATCTAGTGGTGAAAGGCAGAATAAGCACTGAGGGATGGGAGTTGAAGTGACTGTCCTTGGAAGCGGGGCATGCATTTTTATAATGGTGAATGTGATTCACCTAGTAGGTGTTGATCTGTCAGTATTCTCTGAATAAGGCTTGCTTCTTATCTTAAAGTTAATGCATTATACAGCTTCAGATCCCATCAACACAGTGTTACACACTTCCTGAACTCCAGGACGTAGATTTTTTTTTTTTTTTNCCTTAAAGAGACAGAAGGGGGCATTTTTATTACATAAGTTAGAACTAAAGCTTTTGATGTCACCATGTTGCATGAATGTTAATGAGCTCATATTGTACATTTTCCTAGCTCAGGAGCAGGTTTCCTAAAAGCACTAATTGATGTTTTATGGTCTAGTAAAGAGAACTTACCTAAACTTAATTCTTTAATATATTTAATTGTGGGTGATGATAATATTTCAAATATAATGGTTGCAACTACTCCACTGTTTCTCAGCCATCAGTCACACATACCAGCAATCATAACTCCCTGGTAATCAACTAGGTAATGACACAAAGCGTGTAAAGCCACGCTTCCACACTCCTCCAGACTAAAATAGAAATCCCTTCCAGCTCCTAACAGTGTAATGGTTTGGCTGAGGAATCCATATCAAGTACCAAATAACCCACAGGTGACTAGATCTAACAAAATTACATAAAATAGGATAGCTAGTAGATTTTGGCTCAAACCCTCCTATCTAGGGATACTATCATTTGAATTCCTAACACTCTGCCACCTTCCAATCTTCCTCACATGTATTTTGGTCTTCTAATGACCTGTGACGTAAATAAAATACAATAGTAGTGGCAGTGAGCACAGGCAGATAATCTAGTACACACAAGAAATCTCCTACATCTCAGTCCTTATCTCACCAAAGTAGTGTGTCCTGTCTGTCCTTCAGTGTGCCAAATCCTAAGTCACCTCTTCCTAAAGTGCTAGGAATGGCATTTCACGCGGTGCAATCCTAGGCAGAAGTTTTTTCAACATATACGTATTATTGGTCATACCAGGTTATTATTTTGATAATCTTGGCAATATATTTAGAGAAAAAAGGGTGAGAGTTGCTGCTACTCAGAGATGCCTACTCCTTGTCTGCTTTCAGGTAGGAAAAGTACTGCCTTTCATCAGCCAAGTCAGATTTTTTTGCCCCATCGTTAAATTTAACAACGTTGTCTGGCAAATCGTACCTAGCTTCCAACTTTTTGTGAAGCTGGCCCGTATGAGGCCACATCAGTGACATGGTTGGATGATGTCAGTGTTCTGGGTTCAGCTCACCTCTTTGCTGTCCTGGCCATAGACCAAAGCGTGGTGCAATGCACAGATGGCTTGGTAGGTGATTTTCTTTGAAACATGGAAAAACTCTCAGTATTTGTACTGTTGGCCAGCTTGAGGAATTTTCTTGAAGCCTCCAGATTTTTACTTCTACTTCAGAAATGCACTGTGGCTGTTCAGATTATAGCTGACAGAACGAAATTTTTAGTTGTTCCACTTGGGTGGAGAGAGCTGATAAGAAATCATCATCCATTTTGAAGGATCTCACTCTAGGTACCCATACAGCTTCACTCTTCATCATTCTGTTCAGCTTTTAGAGAATATGGTACAATGTGCTAGATAAAAATGTCACTTGAGCACTCTTGACACATAGCTTTGGATTTTAAATTACGTACCCCATGTAAAGGGAGGGAGTGCCTTTTAAAACATGGCGCAGAACAAGACTGCAAAATAGTGGTCACATGCTGTGACTGTTCTATGTTGTTGTGGAAAATTTGTGAATTTAGCAGAAGGGCAAGTCAGTGTCATCAAAATGACAAGAACTCTGCTTAGAGGCTGCTGGCTCAAGCAATAAGAAAACCTGATGTAAAAGATTGATATTCTTCCTTTACATCTAGCTCCATCTGGAGATCCATTTTTAGGTTAGGAAAATACTGAGCTATGACAGGAACTAAATCTTTACAGCTTTTGGCTGTGCAAAGGGTTAGCCAAGGGGAATGAAATACCTATTCCTACTAGAAAGTAGCTAGGAGACTGATGGTGTGGTTAGATCTATGTGCTCTGGAAGAAATTCTGACTTGAAAATTTTGAGTGCTTTGTCTATGGACACAGTTACTCTGGAGTATCAGATTTGTACCTGCAGCCTTCTGTGGGATGGAACCAAGTTTTCTGAAGGTCTGAGCTTATCGCACGTGATGGCTCAGCAGGCTGTGGACGCCTGTGGTGGTCCAAAATGATCAGGGAGCCTGAATCTCTGTGACTGTCTAGTAGGCTGTTGTGAGAACCACTATGGAACAGCAGAAAAATGCTAACCAAGGAAAACCTTTGGAGAAGTGTCTCTCTGCTGAATTTATGGGTACTTCAGAGTAGCAGGCAGAGCCATAAAACAGGTTAGTAGACTTCGTGCAGTGTTTCCCAAGGGACACTCACTCCTGTTATTTAAGACATTATTGGTTTAAAATGAGCCTTAGGGGTTTTCTGCTAGGGCTTAAATGGTAAATAGGTTGGCAGAAGTTTTTCTTCTCTTAAAATCATGTCTACGGTGAGAGTGACTGCTCAGGAGAGACCTGCAGTGGGTCTGCTGAATGTGATGAATGAGCACGTGGTTACTGAAGCATCCCTCTTGATGTCCTCCTGCTATGTTGTCCAAATGGCATTTTTCCAATATGCATTATTATAGAAATAAAATCCATATTTTGAAATACTAGCAGTACTGAACTGTGTGGACTAAATTTTGTTATGGGAATGTCTTTTCATAAGAGTTTGGGCATAAATAGTAGGCTTGGGAATCAATCAAAATGTTAATAGACACAGGAGGGAAAAGAGAAGAAAACCTGAAATTGAATGTCATGTTTTTCTGTAGGCCTTGATGTGGAAATTTAGATCAAAGAGAAAATAGTTTACACTAATTTTGGACTTACACTTTCTACTCAACAGCTTCATCAGGTGAGACAGTTTTGCAGAAAAATTTTTTTAAAACACTGGTTTATTTCTTAGCTTGTACAATCTCCGTGAGCATCAGGAAACAAGGATGCTCATCACAAAAGAGGCTCCATTTTTCTACTGAGCATAATTTCAAACTCAAGACAATTTTCTTAAAACAGTTATGAGCAGTGATATTCTGGAGAAAAAGCAGGCATTAAAAATGTAGAGAAAAATGCTATTGTTTTTTTTTCATGAACAGTATTCTTGAGAACATTTAACTTCAATGGAGAGTATATTAAAAGAAGAAATTAAAATAAATCATAAGTATAAAGAGCCTTGACATTTTTAATTTTACCATGTGCTATGCATAAAGCATAAAATAAACCAGTTAATGTTCTTCTTTTCTAATTTTCTAATTCACGAAGATGCCGTATGCTTTTCATTTGTGTTTACTTTGGCATCCAGAAGAATGAAGAGAATTAAATAATGCTGGAGACAAGCTTAATCATTATCTTGTGTTCAAGCGCTTTGATGGTATATTTAAAATAGATGTGTGAGCCTTTTTTGTTCCTTGTAATATGGAAATTATAAAGGAAGGTGAACAGGATGATAAATTAGAGATGTTCTCAGCAAGGCTGGTAAATTATTTTTAGGTAGAAGACATACTGTACACACTGAGCCTCAGCTGAATATAATTAATTTGAACGTTATCACTGTTGTGCTTGCAGTCCTATTGTATTTTTTTTCAGTTCTGCATCTTGCTGGCTCCTATCACACCCCTCACTGTGAGATCTTTTCCTGTTTTGCACGTGTCCTGTTTGTTACCACCATATGGTAGTTAGAATTTCAGTAGCTTTGCTCTGTTTACAGACCACTGTGCTTTGTCATATTTTTGCTGCTCACCCTGTATTGCCATCTGATACCTATCATCTGTTTAACACATTGGATGCCAAAAATACTCAGATTACTTTTTTTCCAAATGCATGCATGAGAAAGACTGTTTCAGAATGCTGTTTTGATAAGCATTGCTCCAAAGTAATTTCCTGTTATTTTGAACCAGGACCCATACCTCTCAACTTTCCAAACTTTTTGCCAGGTGCCAGATCACTGAAGGGATATATTCCAGCACTAAGGATTATTTTTTTCTTTTTACCTTATGTGCATTGTACTGTTTGTTGCAGATGAGAGGGTGTTTAAACATCTTTTCCCACTGTGTGAATGTAGGAAAACCAATATTGTCAGAGTATAGCAGGGTCTATTCTGACTCTGGTTGCTAATTGCAGTTCAGATAGGGTTGCATTAAGGAACTGTTTTTTAAATTGGTTCAATTGGATAAATGGGGTTCTCTTTCACTTTCTCTCTCATGTGTTGCTTCATTAGTATGTCTACTGGTTAATAGTTCTGTATTCAGAACAAGAGAGCTAAATACTTGTACCTATGTGTGTGATTTTGTGCATGTGCAAATCTGTCCCTCACTTTTAAAGTTTTTTCTTAAGATTTTCATGAATCTTTTTTCCTCATTCTTAGATCCTTAAATTGAGCTTCTTCACTGTAGCACGCTGCCTCTCCATCCTCATCCTCTTCCCTCTGCTCTTCTCCTTTCTTATTATTCTCAGTGTTATGGCTGGTTGTGATATGATGACCATCCTTAGGAAAAAAACATGCCCGCAGTAGCATATTATTTGATTCAATAAATTAATTCAATAAATTGAAGAGAACACTATTTAATTCTCTTCCACTTCAGTCTAAAAACAGATTAGGTTTGGTCTGTTCAAAAAAATTCGATTGTGGTGAGGTTTAGCTTAAATAAATGATATTTGTATTCCATAATAAAATGAAACTGATGTTTTTGAAGAGAAAATAAATCAAGTTATTCTTTACTCATATATTTAATGTATTTTAAGGGACATTTGCTGGCAGGGCCACTTCACAAAATAGTATTTTACTGCAGAAATTTCCTATGGAGCTCAGAGGATCACTACTTAAAGGATCACTCCTTGGCATTAAAGCATTTTTATACCACTGCAAGCTGACATAGGTCAGCTCATTCAGGAGACATGTTCTGTGTCTGCTATACAACATGGAGAAGAGAGTAAGGTGATGGATTAAATTCAGTAATATTTAAATGATCAGTAGTACTGGTGATCAGTAATATTTAAATAAGTGAGGAAAACGAAGACATCACTTAATCAGTTGATAAGGAAAATTTTAAAAGAACTTTCCAGCAGTGTTTTTCGAAGTTTTTTATAAGAGAAGCTTGTGTCTAACATATTTAAGGCCTTGTTTTTTTAAATAAGTAACCGTGTGTGAAAATTATTTGTATCTGCAAATGCAGTAATGTAAAAGGATATGCCCTGTAATGTCACATATGGTACTGGCATGGCTGGGTGTCTCTGTAATCTTTGTTTCCTGCCATTAACCTGCACTAAAACAGTTCTTCTGTTATGCTATATAAAGAAAACACAGAGAATGAAAGCATTTCACTGAAAGAACAAAGGCAAATTAACCTTAATTAATTGCCTGTAGTATTTTTATGTCTTTGTCTCAGAGTAAGCCCTGATTTCATAATTTAAGTAAGCCTTGCATAAAACTAATTTATTTATAAACAATCAAATAAACAAACAAAACTCCTCATATATCTATCCCTCTATATCTATATACATCTATCTATCTATCTACCTATCTATCTATGTATATATGGATATCCATATATAGCTATATAAAATTTATTGGTGAATAGATGTTTGTCTCTGAAATAGCTGAGAAGAGAGGAATCTTGAACTTACTTCCCAGTTTGGTAGAGTTAAATTGTAAGAGTGCTGTGAATTGAAGGATGCTGGAAGATGGTCAGCTTGTTGTGGTTTGATAATGTGGGTAGACAGGAGAAAATGTCTCAGGCCACTTTTTACAGTGGATCTTATGGAGACTATTAAGCTGACAATTTTTTTAGAACTGGAATTCGGTTTTAAAGCAATCTCTGTGGAAAATCAAATTCAGTTTTAAAACAATCTTAATAGCACATCATGTTATTTTGAGTTTGAGTAGGAAAAGCATTTTTTTTTAGAGACACATATTCCTGATAAAGTCACATACAAGCAATATTAGCACCTTGTGCTATGCTAGAACTTTATTTATTAAAAGGCCCAGGTTTGACTTTGACTGTACAGTTGCAAGAGATGCTCAAGCTCACACTTCTGCAGTCAAACCCTCTTCCTCACTTTGCGATTCTCTGATTCTGCCTTTTTTTTTTTTTTTTTTTTTTT
>VZTR01010017.1:153582-168776 GCA_013400775.1 Chaetops frenatus
TTGTAAATTTCATCCATAAACCTTTATGCAACTGTGTGGGGTCAGATTTTCTGGGCTGGTTGACTGTGTGGTTGCATGGCTGTTGCTGTCCCATGGTCATCATGGCTGGTTTTTCAGCAACAGGTATTGCATGAATAATGGCAAATAAAATAATATAGCCATTTACCTCTGCAGTTTTGTTGCATGAGTAGTTTCAGCAATCTTTAAAAAGCTGAATATCCTTATAGGTCCTGTGTTTATTAGGTAGACAATGCTTGGCCTGTGTGTGTGTTTTAATGCTGTAGTAAGAATGGGACTGTAACACAGGGATGTTTCTATAAATTTTAAGTGCTGCATTTGGTAAAGTTCAGGCTGCTAACAGCTCTGTACGAGCTCATGAAACTTTTTGAACTTTCTCACTTGGAATGGGTGACAACTCTTCAGAGCAAACCAGCTGCTCTCCTGCTGCACTGTCTGTGTTAGGAGGGCTGAGTGGTGAAGAAATTAAACAGGACAATGCAGCAGAGCTGTGGTGGTTGCGTGGGACTGCTGATGCTGGTGAGGTTGCCCTCAGAGGTGAGAGGTGTGTAAGAATGGCCATACTGGTTAAGACCAAAGGAAGAGGCACTGACACTTTGTGGGATGTTGTCACCACCCTTCTACTGGCTCCCTTCAAACTGTCACTTTGTCAATTGAGTTTTAGCAGAAGGCCCTGATTCCTTCTGTTCTAAATATATTTCAACATGTAAAAGGTTTTTAATACAAGACATGCACAGTTTCTTCCTGAATTCCTCAGCTATGCCTTTTTTAGTACTATTATGTGTTTTTCCTTCATTCTCTCGTTTTTCATTTTTACCCCAAAAAGGATGTCAGTCATTTGGGAGGAACAGTGGGAAGCTGGAATGTAAATTCCTTATTGTAGATATTGCATATTTTTGACTCACAGTTATTCAGTTGTGTAAGGAAGAAGTCTGCTTGTGGGCTGTAGTTATTTAAAAAAACCCCAACAAATAGAAGTATATGAAAATAAAGTTTTCCCATAATCTACATTAGGAAATCTTCCAGGAAGATGAAAAATTGCATTTTATACAAGTTATTTAATGAGCTCATTTATATGCTTGCAGAAAACCTGCCCTAAGTAAAATGTTAACTTGAAAATGACTGTTCCTGCTGGTGAAAAGGCACCAGATAAGAGCCCTGGGAATAAAGCTACAGCCCACACCACTTTTCTGGGGTGTCTCTGCTCTGAAGTGATGAGCAGGGACACTTTCTAGACAAGGTGTGGTACTTTTTTGCTACAGCCTTTACAGGCTTGTGAGGATGCTGCCAGGTAGTGTGTCCTTGATAGTAGATTATAAGAAGGAATTGGAATTAAGACAACTTGTATAGAGGGCAAAAGTATCTGCTTCATGTGAACAACTTTCCCACGGTGGTGGCCGAGTCTAAGTTCCTATGTGAGGTCTCTAAGTGAAACCTTGGTCTTGGCCAAGTCTGAATTTTGTCATGATTCTCATAATAAAATGTTTTCTAATTTTACTGCTCCTGGACTGGTGTCACAGACCTATAGGAAAATACTAACAGTGATTAAAAATGCAGTGTCCCTCATGGACATGGGGAAAGCTGTAAGTTTAATGCCTGAGGGCTGGAAAGCAAAAAGTGAATTACTACAATCATTACATGATTAAATTTAAAAAATTAACTTCATGTATTTCTGAATCATGTTGGGAGATAGGTGTTACCATATTGCCTGGAAGCACTTGTCATGGACTACAACCCTTCTGAGTGGGGCTTTTCACATGTGTAGAAAAAGAGGTGATCATTGCCACAGGGGCAGCCTGCACTGTAAGTATTAGGCAAATAATAGAATAATAAGAAAAGACAGGAGAGTCTGTATTGCCTGGCCTGTTAAGTAAAAATACTTTTGACATATCTAATTTTGTCCAGATCCTTGCAGGTGTCAGGGTGAAGGAGAGTTTTAAGGAGGATAATGTGATTATGGTGGTGTTGCTAATACTGCCCTGTTAGAGGCAACAAAGGGAAGTCGTCAAAGACCAGATTGGGTGGAACTTTGAGCAACCTGTTCTAGTGAAATGTGGAACTAGGTGATCTTTAAGTTCCCTTCCAACCCAGACCATTCTGTGATTCTTGCTTGAAAGTTTAACTTGAGCAGAAGCATCTCAGTACTGAATGAGAAATCATAGGCAGGATGGAAATAGGCTGTCAAAGTCTTTGAAGGTGAAGATAAGCCATTTATGTTTTATGCAGTAGAAAAGCAGATTCATCAGAGGAATACAAAGAGAGGTAAAATAAATTAAATTATATTTGTTGCAGAACTGTGATTAGACTATCAGACTGACAGGCTTGCACTGGCAGGCAAAGGAATTGAGGGATTAGCTGGTGATAGTTGAATGTTTAAACTGGACAGATATGAAATTAGCTAAACTTTAGTGGGGGTTTTTTTGTTGCTCTTTTGGGTTTTGGGGGCTTTTGGGGTGTGTGGTTTTTTGTTTGTTAGTTTGGTTTTGGTTTGGTTTGGTTTTAATTTGCAAAATTAGCCCCCAACAACTTACACAACTGGTTAGGTGGAGATCTAAGCTCCAGTGTGTAGCACAGTGGTTATTGGTCCCAAGTGCAAAACAGAATGGAGAGGGTGGTAAGTTTTGCTGGAGGTAGAAGGAAATTTTTATTTCAGTTTACGAAGTTTGTTGTACAGGTCACCCTTGACAGGAGTCAGTATCTGTGCCAAACACTTCAGTTGGGAGAGAAAGAGACAAATATGAGGTAGAGAGACAGACCTGTGAGTTACAAGCATGGTGAGGTTTGTGTTTGCACCAATAAAACAGGGAGCAAGAAGAGATCTTTGCATGTGGAAAAGAAAGGGCTGATGCCCAGCAGGATTCATGTGACTACTGGTGAGGTGATAAATGTCATGGGTGACAGGTGAACACCAAGTTGAGAGGAAATGGAGATGATCCATAGTTGTGTGTTGAGTGAACAGGGGAGAATGACGAAAGCTTCAGGCCAACTAAAATCTGAAATTTTGAGGAAAATTTGTTGGTTTTATTATAGGCTATAGAACATACTATAATACATGTTGTAAATAATAATTTTTTGGATATATTTCTTTAAAATGTGTAGGAGTGAGAGACAGGAAATGTGATTAGGGAAAGGTCAAATGGGTGGCAAGTAAAGTCATGGAAAAGTGACAAGTTGGACAGTAGGAAACAGCAAAGGGACTAGAAGCAGTCAGTATGTGCAGGAGAAAATACGGATTTGGAAGCCTCTAACTCTACCATTCGAAGTCCTTTGATTTGTATTTCTTTTACAGAAACAGGGCTTTTTTTTAACCTCTAATGATCAGTTGATTAATCATATTTGCTACCTGCCTCACAGCTTATGCAAACCATGTCATGCTTGCCTTTGGTTCTTAAAACAGCAGTTCACACTGAATAAAAAAGTAGAGTAATAGCATTAATATAGAAATATTAACATCCAAATTCATAGAAGTCCAATATTTTGCAATATGAGTAATTCCAGCAGTTATTTCATCTTTAGAAAATAACCAGGCCAAGTATTGCCCATGCTAAAAAAGCAGCACACCCCCAAACATTTAAAAATATCCTGGACTTCAAAGAGGCTAACACAGTAACATTGCTACATCAAGAACTTGGGAGCTTGAAGAGGTAGATATGTTGCTTACTATTCAACCTTCATTTCTTCTACCTGTACAGAGGGTATTAATTTTAATAATGGATTTATATGTCATGTGATGATTAATGAAGTAACCAGAAAATATATCTAGACTTCTCCACTCAGCTTCAGCTGCTCTACTAGACAGCACATGCTAGACTCCCCATAAACCCCTCATTTCCCTTGATTCAGATAAAGCTATCCACAGCGACTTGCTAAAATCGCCTGCATTGACTTTGTTGTTTAAAGCGTATATTCCCCAAACCAGTGATAAGTTGACAGCTTTTCCCAGCTGAGGTGCTGGTGGGGCTGAGGCCAAAGTCAGGTGCCACCTGCTCCCTCTGGGAGCACCTCCGTGAGTGCTGGCAGACCAGCAAGGCATCCGGTGAGACTGAGGCACTCCCAGCTTTAGGGAGCAGCTGAACAGCGTTTTTCAGGTCACAGCTTCAACGTAGCTGCTCAAGGATCACCAACAGGTTTTTAGCTCTAGCTGTTGCCTTCGCGGGCTTATGAAATATTGCTGTTTGCATTTTTAATTATTTATTTATCATAAAAAAAGAATGCCAAGAGCAGAGCTTGGTAGAACGCCTGCTTATCTTATGGAAAAACTCGTCTGAGCTCTATGTGATGGTGTGTTTGTGTGGCGTGGGTGAACAGGGCGAAATACTGCGTTTTACTAAGCTTTTTTTCAGACATGCAGTAGCTGCTGGTGGATAGTTACTTAAGGCTATGTCACTTAGAAGGCGGCACTTTTTCTACTAACATGAACTCATGACAGGGCATAATATTTTTATAACATTACATCAGGTGTTTCATTTCAAGACTGAAGCGTTTGAGTCGAACTGGGAGAGTAAAAATGCGTTCTGCATTGCCATCTACTGGATTTCTAAGGAAGTACAAAATACAATTTCATACTACATTTAAAGTCATGTAAAATGTCACTGCATGAAAGAAACAGAAATCTTTATAAAATTTTTATAAAATCTGTGCAGACAGAGCATAAATATGCAAATGCGCTATTTTGAGTCTTTCTACTCTTCAGCGTATATGTGCAAATATTTTAGGTAGGTATTTAAAATAGCAGAATAGAATTTAATACATGACTTTAAAACAGCAAAAGAAACAATAATATAGTCTGTTAAAAAATTACAATCTTGGATTGTAATTTCAATAATCAAAATAATAAGAAATTCAATAATAAGAATATAAATATACATCTTGGTCCTGCTCCAAAGAACCCAACAACAGAAATGATGATTTCTCTGTGGTTTGATGTAACACCTTCTGGTCAGTCAATGTTATAGATGGCCTCAATGTTCATTGTTTTTCTCCTAATGATATCAGTGAACTGTCTGAAAGGTTTAAGTTATGTAAGGTATTTATCACAAGTGTTCTCCAAGGCTAACAGTTTTTGCTAAGTATATGAAGATGTGAGTAAAGCTTTGAAGAATTGCCTATCAGTAATTTTTTCACTAGCTTACACTGTCAAAGTAAAATACTGAATATTCAAATGAAAATATGATACATGTATAACACAGCTGAAGCAGGGTTTTTTGTGAAATACCTTTGACAAAAAGAAACGGAGGAGGAAACCATCATGTTTTTTTGGAGGAAAAAACCCACTAGTAACCTAAACACAGGCTGAGTTATATGTATGCTGTAAAAGTGAAAGTCTTTCCCTGTAGACATGCAAAGTGCCTTTTGGCTTCTGTGCACTGTGGGTGGTGATGCTGACCTCTCATACCTGTGGTAAAGTCCCAAGGCTGATATCCTTCTCCCGCTGGCTCCATCTCTTGCAGTATTTTAGCAACAGAGGAGTGTGGTTTAGTCACAGGAGATGTGATGTGCCCAAAGATTCTCCCATAGCGGGATCTGTTTTTGGTCATGCATACATGCCATGTGTGTGAGTGAAACAGCAGCACCCTCCCCATCCATGTCAGCTTGTGTGGATGCAGCTCCTTTGTTCAGGGTGGTGGGAGGGCTGCACAAGTGAAATAATGCAAAAATATCTCAGAATAAGCTCATCCTGCAAGTTGCTCTTCACTACAGTAGCAGAACCAGATAAATGTTTGGGTGCATGATGAAAAATCATATGGATATATGCAAATATCCCTCTTAGTAGTCTGGGATCTCTTTCTGTTAGAGGGGATTGAATTGGTATCTGCCTCAAGGGTCTGCCAAGCCATCGTATCATATACTGTTACTCAGTCTTTACTCTAACCCTTAGGTCCTTGTCTACATTAAGGAATATTTAATAGATTTAAATTTTCCTTGCATCTGATGAAAGTGTTCTCAATAGCCTGGAAGTTAAGGAGAAAATCAAAACCAACCATCTGTATTTTATTTCTTACTTAATACTTAATATACTTCTATATATGGCAAAACTATTGAGAGGGGTTTGCTGCTGCCATTATAGAACAGCCAGAGATACAGAGGTACAGCTTCTTCCTCAAAAAGGTAGGAAAGGTGGTCAAAAAAAGATCTAATTGAACCAGACCTGCTGTGAGCTGGGTAAGAGAAATTCTGCTCTGAGAATTCTGCTGGGTAAGAGAAAGTTCTGCTCTGAGAAATGTGCAGTCATTTTCTCCAATTCTCTTGCTGTAGGTAAAAATGTCAGCATTTCCTCAGTAGCGCCGTGTATGATATACAAGATAAAGGTTTCAAACCCCTTGTAGTAAAATGTGTCTTACATGGATGCAGAAATTAACAAATCTATAGACAAGTGATAATTATTTATTAACAACTTTAATCTCATCTCACTTAAGTTTTGCCCAGTTGGTAGCATGTTCATCTACCCCTCGGTGCACATGGAAAGACAAAACATAATTGTATTAATACTCTTCCTAAGCTTCGTATGAGATAGAAAAAATTAAAATGTAGATGGTCTAATAGGAAGAGAACAGAAAGAGGGGCAGTGCTTGCTGTTATCTTCCTTTTCCCTGTTAGTGAACAGCCAGGGCTTTTGGTTTTACTTTAGTGGAGGAGAACTGAATTTAGTTTCCATGGTTTCATTTTTTAATAGAATATTTAATGTAATAAGAAATTTACCTACAGACCTCCCCATTATTTAATTGCACTCTTTAAGCCGGTTATTATAAAAATTCCTGAATATCTTCAGTTGTTTCTATGCATTATAAGTGAGCAGCTGTGTAAGATAAGTTAATTCATATGTGTAATCCAGTTATATGGCCAAAAGTATTAAGTTTCTCCAGCATTTTGCCTAAGTCTTTGACCTACTTTTCTCATCTTACTCAGTACTGCAATGTTTTTTTAAGCAGGTTAGTAAAAAAAACGAAACAAAACAAACCCCCTTGCTGCTCCTGCCAAGCTCTTTATTTGCATAAAGCATTAAGTGTAATTTATCATGTTTGTAGTTAGGGAGAATAGATTATTTGGCTGCTTAGGTTTTGCTGTTGGTGTATTCTCACTAGAATGCGCCTGTGTGAAGTTACTGGTTTTAGTGTGAGCTGGTTGATTTATGTATTTACAAGCAATAATATTCCTGTCCAACTGAATTATGTGTATTTTACCACAATTCCTGTGAATGAAGTTGAATTGTCATTTTCTAGGCTTGAAAATCATGTTAAAGTAAAAATATCCACTTCACCAAAAAAGTATCTCATACAACGAACACGGATTACTTACATCTTAAAACTCCAGACAAGCTCACCGTACACACACACACATCCTCCCACACCCACCCCACTCTCACACAAAAGCCCCCAGAAACATGGAACTGTGTCACTAAAAATGCACTGGTTAAATGGTGTGAGTCTCAGTGCTAATTAAGGAAGTGGGTAGATAAAGGTTATCACCAAGACCTCTCTAGACAAAACACCTACTGTTTCCATTTATTAAACTCAAGATTCCCTGTTTCTATTCATAATCTGTGTAGCTGCTCATGATTTTTAAATATTACCCATGGAGATGTAGATTTGAAGAGACATCTGAAAAAGCCTGGGTTCTACATAGCACAGTGCAAAGACCAAGTTTTGCCCTTCTGGACTCTCCTCCTTGGGCTATCTAAGGTCTTTGCCCAAGTTCTTGACAGTAAAGATCAGGAATTGTGGTGCTGTCCTGGCACACATACAGAAATGTTTCTTTCTTGTGTAATTTGATGACTTGTAAGATAGTTAACAGCTAAAATGCTATCCTTTTAAATTAAGCTTCTGGGTGGAGTAAATGAAGCTTCATGGCAACTGAGTTTGCTGCTGCTTTAAATAGGATGATCCAGCTCTTTACTGGTCCCTTTAATTTCTGGCCTTGTGAGCTCACGTCCTACATTCCTCCCAGAATTCCAGTCTCCAGAAGCAAAATGATGGGAAAATAAATTTTTCTTCTTTGCTTTTTTGGAAGAGAATTAGTTTTCTGTTGATTCAGGTCCGGGTTCATGGGTTAGGCCACTGAGAGGGATCTGGTGAATGTTGAAATTGGTGCCTAAGAAGCAGTTGCAGCGTGCAGCCAGGACTGGGAGAGTATCTGGACTGCCCCTTTTGGAAATGCCCAGACCTTTAGATGGTTTCTCTCTGAAATGTCATCTTTGCCAGGAGAGTTTCATAGAAAGAAACAGGAGAACATTTTTTTTCCTCAGGGAAAATATAATAATGGTAAGAAAGATTTTATCACTAAGCATTTAATAATAATTGTTATTATTCCTGAGTTGTAGAAGGGGGAGTGAAGGCCAGAGGACTGTGTTCTCTTCCCCGAGCTGTGAGTAGCAGCATGCTTAGCCAGATGGTGGGCATTAGGTCAGTGGTTCAGTGGTTTGTCATTTGGGGCAGCTGGAGAAGTGCTGCTTCCTCGAACACCAGTCTTCATCGTAGGAACCTCTGTACCTGCTAATGCTTCTATATACTCCTACAGCTAAGCTGGAATAAATATCTGTAATGAGGGATAGCAAACCTTAAGTAGTCTCTCATAGTTAACAAGAGAAAACACAACAGGTTGTGAATATATAAATTTTAAATAAAAAGATGTTCTCATATTCTTGTAAGGTCAGTGTGATCGTAGACCGTGTTTTGAAATATTTGTTTAATGTGCTAGTAATCTAGATTTTGAAAGCACTGAAAGTGGGGATTGATGCACATATTTTGATTACACCTGATGTATAAAATACAGTTGGTTAAAAAGATTCAAATTTGATCACACAATTAATTATTTTATTTAGTACACAGTAGGCAATTTGGTTCAGTATATGCATTGTATATGTATATGCAATTTCTGGTCAAGTGAAATGATTTGCTAGTAATCTTTGAAGAAAACCTTCAAGAATAAAGATGTCTATTATTTTTTTTCTTTAGATTGCCCTATACAGTCCTCTGTGTGCAGTGTGTATTTGGTGTGAGGTACATGTAGTATTGTGAACAGGCCCAGAATATTAGGTAGAGTTACAAACTGAAAGAAATACAGAGCGTAGTCTTTCCTCCTATTCGTGCTATATAAACTTTTTTCTCATCTATGCAGGAGGTTGCATCAACAATTTGAAAGCTATAAAGAGCAAGTAAGAAAGATAGGGGAAGAAGCCCGCCGTTACCAGGGAGAGCACAAGGATGATGCTCCAACATGTGGAATCTGTCATAAAACAAAGTTTGCAGATGGCTGTGGCCATTTATGCTCTTATTGCCGGACCAAGTTCTGTGCTCGATGTGGAGGTCGTGTCTCGCTGCGATCAAACAATGTAAGTCTTCTGACGTGTACTCTTAAGAAAAAGCCTCCTTGACACTGTCATGCTGCAGATTGTTCACCTTAAGTTTTGGCATTTCATGCTTCATTTTACTCAAGTGTTTCATTCGTTGCTTCATTATGAGGTGTGTAGCATACGAGTAAATCAATGTAAAATCATACAAGTAAAACAATGTACTTAACAATTGCTGAGGTACTTGGGAATCAAAGAGTTAATCAAAGCAAAAGAATAATAGTGTCTAGTTCTACACAGAGACAGCTGGAAGAAAACATACTTGTTTTTCATAGAATGAAAGAAGAAACCCTTTTGCTCAGGTACAACTCCACATAAAGTTTTACAGAGGCTTTATTTAATATTACATTTTTTATTTTCATAGAGCTTTCCATAAAGATTTGTAGATTTCTTTTACATGAAATTGTCAATTTTTTAGTTAGAAAAAAACCCCACTTAGTTTAGCACAGGAAAAGTGCCAATTTACTTAAAAATTATTTAAAACTTCAAATTAGTCTGGATTAAGTTTTCTGCTTTCAGGCAGGTGAGCTGCATCTTTCTCCCTCTGATCTGCATGAGTTAGCTGCAGTAACTTTCCACTAAACCAAACAATATCCAAGAGTACCCTCTGGTCAGTCCCTTTCAAGCTTCTGGGCAGTTGCTTGTACATGAGCAGTAGGATATAAATTTGGAATACTGTTATCCAGTGATTATTTTTGGCTGGTCATCGAGGTGTGTTACAAAACATTTCACACATCTCTCTTTATTACATGAATAGTTTTGTTACCTGTCATGAGATGAGGTAACTTTCTCTTATGGCTTTAAGATGCCAGGCTTTTGTAGGGTAAATTTTAGGTGCTCTTGGTGTCAACACAAGTTTACTTAAAAGTGAACACTGATTTTATAGCAGATAATCAATCAGGGAACTAGTTTGTGGCCTTTTCACTTTCTTTAAGATGGACATCAACTGAATAGGCCTTCTGAAATTTCATGTAAACCAACAGTAACCCGTCAAAAAAAAGCATTTCATGGTTATTTTAGAAGTTTTCCATAGCCTCAGTGTACTTGTGAGTTCATTAAATTAAAATCACATTTTGAACAAAACTATATAGGTGAATTGAATGAAAATTTGCATGCATTAATATTTTAGTAAAAATAGATGCATTGCATTGTACCACCTGTAGGTGGTATCATTGGAGCAAGTCTCTGAAAATATGGTTTACTTTGATATATTACATTATTCTATTAATGAGTGCATGTGATACAACTTAACTTTGTTCAGAAAAGAAAATTGAATGTATATTTTAACCATTTTTCACCCACTGTTTCAAATCACAGAAATGGAAGAGTGTCATTTCATTTGTAATTTGCATTTTGTTTCTTATATTGTTTATGCTTCTATGGGTCAGGGTGGGAAAACATGTTTTCAACATATGCAGTAATGTCATCTTTTTATTTAAAGCTCCCTTTTTTCCTTAATTTTATGTTTTTGTCTCTTCGTAGAGAGTTATTAGAATTGCATTTCTTTGAAATCTGTCTATTAATACTTGCCTATTTTATTCTTTATCTCTTCTTTTTTTCTTTTCTCTTTTTATTCTGCTTCCTTGGATGCTTTCCCAAAGGAGGACAAAGTGGTTAGAATCCATGTTTTTTAAAATTTATTATTATAATGTTGTTAGTTAACTGGGATACATATTAATGTGAAAAACTGAACTGAAATTTCGAAATCATCCACAGGGGAGGGAGGAGAAACAGGAATCCTGACACCCAGGCCCTACGCATCCCTTAGCTGAACGTAGGCCTTAAAGAAAGCTCAACAAGGAAACCCAAGACTATTGTCAAAATTATGACAATGAAAGAAATTAAAACCTGAGAACTATTTATAGGCTATGAAGTAGAGGAGGCAATAGAGTGTAATACAGTTTTATTTCATAAATATGTCTTTAGTTAACAGTTCTGACATTTTGCATGCAAGGTCCTTCCATTATCTCCAGGAAACCTAATTCAGTCTTTTAATTGTAATTTTAGGTTGTTTTACATGGTTTGCTGTGTTTCACTTCTGGCTGCAGCAGAAATTCAGGGAATTCTTGTAAAATCAGCTTTTTTATTGACATTTTGAATAATATATATAGGCAAACAAACTGGACATAAGTATAGTGAGCAAGGTGGAGTCAATCCTTTTTGAATGCATAGTTATAATTTCAAAAATCTGCAGAACTTCTAGGATTGAGTACAGGCATATTCACCTCTGGTGCCTGTGCCTTGTCTCAAACAGGTGAGGGTGGTTCCCTGGCCATCTCTGCACCCTCTGCATGGCAGAAGGGGTGGCACTACTTGAGCAGAACAGTGCATGTCCATTTACCACTTCTTCTTGGGAGCCCTGTGAAAGGTGGTAGCCCAGATTTTTTAGTTGGAGGGTTAAGTGTGGAAATTGGCTAGCTTTTCTGGCAGCTCAGCTGAAACAAGTGTAAATTAATTCCAATCCAGTGTAGTTTTTGATGTGTTCTTTGTTGAGTTATGTTTGTGATATGAAATGGTGTTATGCCCCCATTTAAATGGTAGCATACCTGTAACCTTGAAATGTAGTACTGTTCAATACTTGGAGAAAATTATTTCTATCACATTTGAGTATTGCAGTAGGTTTTTAATATGTCAGTACCAGTACAGTCCACTGCACTAAATTACTCTGGAGATGTATTCTGAAGACATATCTGACTTGTTTGGATTGTCCTAAGTTCAATTAAATACATCCTTATTATTTGCACTTGTCTTAGTTTAGGTTTTGCTAAAGGTTTAGGTTAGTTTAGGTGTTGAACTCCAGGCTTCCTGAAGCCAAGAATATGCCCTAATAGTAATGTGTGAAAATAAAATCTGTATGGTGTGATAAAGTTGAGCTACATCTCTTTAAAAGCTAAGAAGTTAGTGGTAGTCAGAGGGAAAGTATCCAATAACTAGTCCTGAATGTGTGAGAAACATGGAAACACTTCTTTAAAGTACCATTGCTTTAGCAGTGCCTCTCTCTGAAAGTTAATGGAATATTTAGAATTAATTAATTTCAAACTATAGTACATACCTAGAAGTAGCATGCTTTATAACAGAACAATTGGTATAATTGTTCTGCAACATGAGAAAAATGTTATTTCTTACTTATTTTCGGTGGCTCAACATTTCTGACTAATTACATATGGCAGATTTCATATCAGTAAAAGCTTATAAAACATATTTATCCCTTAATCTCCACATAAAATTTTAACAGAATAAATTATATTAATACAAAACACATGCACCAAGTTTCTTCAGATTAAGGGTGCCTCATTTGGAAGGAATGATGGAGTGTGAAAGGATGATGGAGTGTGAATTGCCAGTGTCAGCTCGGGAAAAGTCAAGTGTTAACCCAGATTCCAGATGTTTTCTGTAGAGTTGGAGAATTAATGATACCTCACCTGGGATGTTGTTTCCCATGCATTACCCATCTTTGACAAATACAAACTATGATAGGGACACAGAAAGTCAATCAGAGGATGATCCAGGAAATGGAGAGCTGCTCATGTGAGAGAAGGCTACAAAGATTAAGGGGACAAAAGCTGAAGCAATTATAGTTGATACCTGGAAGTATGGAATTGATATGTAGAAATGCAGAAAATTTAAACAGTAAGAATAGAGGACAGTCAATACATGAGACCAAATGGATATAACTTGGCCCTAAACACTCCTGGCTTGAAAAAGATGTTTACAAGCATTAGAGTAATGCCTTGAGAATTTATTTCATGTGGCTTATAGGAAAGAACCCAATAAAACTTTAAAGGCTAAATTTAATGAGGTTAGGAAAGGATTTATGTGATGTGGTTGCTTGTGGCTCTAGGGCAATGTATAAGGTCCCTAAGAGGTCCTTGCAGCTCTTTCTTCTAGCTAAATATTTTAAAAATGTAATGCTTTGAAGCTGTTCTTGACCTTTTCAAGTAAGTGCCAAATACTTTGTAAGGATATTTTCAAATATATATAGCAGAACTTAATATAGTCTTTCCTCATTTAAAATCATAAAGGACATCCCAAGATGTGAGAGTTAGTAGGCATCCTAGGCTGATCAAGAGATGATTCCAGTACACTTACAAAATTAATTGGCAATATTCTAGTAGCTAATGAGTTACATAAATTTCAGTCATGCTTGTTCTAATATGTCAAAATGCATACCCAAATCTGTTTCTTAAGTTCTTTCGTGTTTTTTAAGTATTGGTTAGCTCTTTGCACTTCTCACCTGAGTTTCCTCTCCTTTCATATAGTTGCAGACACACCACATTTAATGGGTTTAATTTAATTTCACGTGAGAGAACATTTCAGAAGGAAGTCAGGTAGATTTCCTTTTTTTTTTAAGAAAAAGCTGAACAGGAGTGACCACTTGCTAATGTTCTAGGTGGTTTTAGCTCCTTATAGAGGGCCTACACTTCCACTTTGTATCCTTTTAGTTATGTTCCATGCACCAGGATTTTCATTGTCAAAATGGTAGTTCTCTTCATTCCATTCACTCTCCCCTGTGATGTGAAATATTTTGGTTTTTAAGGCAGTGGAGAAGTCAGTGGAATGTCCAACTGGTTGTTCTCCATTGTTTGGTAAGGGGTGGAAAGGCATAACCTCGGTCCTCCTGATGGCTGGGCTGCCACTACTTTCTCTGTTCTTCCCTTCCACGGTACCACAGCCTTGTAAAGCAGGAAAATGACTGAAAATAAATTTTTTTTCTTTCATCATTCCTGTAAAACTTTTCCACAGTATTTGGTTAAGTAATGCAAAAAATATGTGTTTCCTTTGTGATCACCTGATACATGTTTCTTTCTTCTTGTAGAAAAGGAGATACATTTTAGGGTACAGAAATGAATGAGCAAATGTAGTTTCTTTGGATCAAAATCCAAGTATTTTGTGAGGTGCTGTGGGTATATTGAATTTCACTGTAAGTGAAATTTGTGTGACATGGACAGAATTAGGTGGAAAATCCATCTTCCAGATTAAGCCATACATTTAGCCATAGCAATCAGTCTACCATTGTACAGATTTCTTTAGGATTACTATTTTTAACAAATTTAAAATGAAAAAATTTTGGAGCAAATGATAAAAGTTAATTTTGTCACACATTTCCTGTGTTTTGCAGAATAGAGCAGTTTGCTTTCACTTTTTTCTGTTTACATACGTAAAGGACAAGTGGTAGGAAATCCGGATGTAAAATACATTATCAATATATGAGCATTTATTTCACTGAACTTAGCAGTATGTGGTTGCAGAAGATAATGTTGGTAATCAGTGCAGAAGAGGGTTGTAATTCTGATCTGGCTTTCACTGAAATTGTTTTCATTTTAGTATAATGTCAGTGATTTATACTTGGAAAGAAAAATGACTCGGAAACATTTCCTTAATTGTATGTCAGGTGTTTTTTTTTTTTTTCAGGGAGTTTGTCATTTAGTTCCTTTAAATTATGCTTAAAATTTGCTTACATAATGGCTTGCTAATTTAAGCCTTACCAACTTGAGTACATATGCCATGCAATTCAGCTGTGTACTAATGCTTTAACAGATGTTGGTAATATTGTCGGAACAAGATGTCTGGATTGTCAGGATTTTTTTTACATCTCTTTCACAGAACTCTTATGTCAACTTGTCCATTAAAAGGCTAATTTCTGTATGCTCTGGCTAACACAGCTGTAGAACAAAACAAGAAAATCCAACAGAAGGATGTAAAATTACATAGCAAATTCCTAATTGATAGCCAATATATTTTCTCTCTGTAGCGTTCAACATAATTTGTTTCCCAAAAGATATGGCATTTATAGTAATTGTGAAAGAAGCACTTCTTTTCAGTAATGCAC
>VZTR01010017.1:171353-184420 GCA_013400775.1 Chaetops frenatus
ATTGCAAAGGTCAGTTAGGCTTTTCAGGAGAAGTTTTATTCCACCTCCTCTTGCCTAATGTCATGTGTGTGTATATATAAATACACACACATATATATATATATATATAGGATATCTATGTATAAGCATATATTGTATAGATTTTTTATAAGTGAATATACATCCATACCATATACATGCATCCTACTACATAGCCTAGTACAAGAACTACAGGCTCACCTAATTTTTGACCTTTGAAATATGTTAATGTTTAAAGGTATTTAAATCACCTGAGGAGTTATTATTTATGTGCCCATTTATCTTGACAAAAAGAGAGGTTATGCCATAGCAGTCACAGAATCCCAGAAGGACCGAGGTTGGAGGGAGCCTCTGGAGGTCATCTGATCCAACCCCCACTGCTCAGGCTACCTAAAGGAACTTGGTACTTACGGCTTTGCATATTCATGTGTCTTTCGACTTGCAGGGTGAACAATGGAAAACTCAAAGATATTTCATGTCATTTTTCTTACTTGTTTGCTTGTTGTAACTATACACATTATAGGCTTACACAAAATCTCCTTAAGTTCTGTTAGGGAACAATTCTGTGACTTACAGCTTTGAACAAATGAATTTCAGAATTTTACTGAATCTTTTAGAAAGTGCACCAATGCTATGATGATTTTTTTCTCTGATCATCCCTGACTAATCAAAATATGTATACAATTTTATAAAGTCAGGAAAAAATCAATCAATTGATTTTTGATATTTGATAATATTTTTGATAATTTTGAAAAAATCAATCAATTGATAAAAATGCTAAAATTATATCTGTACATGCATGAAACAAATTTTCTTTCTACATCTTAATGCTTATACTTACTAATTCTGATAAATTTGAAATACATTATTAGTATTTGATGACCTTTTGCTTGCAATTGGGCCATCAAAAATGTAGATAGCCATAGATAGCTGTAATAATTGTGATGCTTACAATTAAAATACTATTTTTAAATGGAGCATTTATTCTTTAATGAGGGTTTTCTCTTGTAAAGGAACCTTTTATTCTTATAAACATATCATTATTGCTGACTCATTATTAACATTCTCATAAACATTAAGTCTTATAAATGTTAAAGGCTTATACAGTAACTACTTCAGGTTTATACCTTTTTCCAGACTTTCTGGGAGTAGAGTTGGTTAGCTACTGGTAGGATGTCTGTTTAGATTGGCCTGTGTAGATCATAATTTTCAAACCATAATCACTCCAGGAATCTGTTTATGAGTCCTTCAGTTCTTCATTACTTCAGTGTGTTTCCAGTGATGTTCCTATCAGTAGAAAGAAGACTCAGCCTTTAATCCCTGCAAAACCTGTAGATAGCAAGCTGCAGTTTCAGCTGTGAGGTCATTATACCTATATGAAACTGTTCTTGCATCCTTTTGGTATATTTTGCCCATTCAATTGTCTTAATTTTCCACAATGTGCTACTTTTCAAGTCCTTTAGTTCATTATATGAATTGCTTTGAATTTATTGTTACCTTTTGCTAACAAGTCAGATCCAATCTTACTATTATTAACATTGGACTATTGCCTTTATGGTGTCTTAAAGTCCAAAACTCCACTGGCATTCTCATTACCACACCAAATTTGCAATTGTTATTTCTGAATTCAGTTTCCCCTATTGCATTTCAAATTAAGCGAAAAATTTTCTTTGCAAGGTATTGTGTATTTACTATATTTCTATTATATTCATTTCTTTAGGGGAATAATTTTTTACTTCTTGGCACTGCAGAAATCATAGAAGAGATTAGAAATCTCTTAACCACTATATACCACATATAATAAACATACTATTATTTTTTTACTATGGAATGCAGAACTAATAAGCAAGTACACTATCTTAATAAAGGAGATATAGAAAGAGTATCTTCATAGTCTTGAAAACTTAGAATTTAATAATGTGCTTTCCTGTAATATTTAGCTGCCTTAGTTGTGCTACAAACTATCTTTTTTTCAGTTTATAAAGAAGTCATCTTAGAGTATTAAAATGTAAGTTTAGAATAAATAAGTGACTAATCCAGAGACTGTGACTGGTATAGGTAAGTTTAATTTGTACCTGTCTAGTTTCTCTGCACATACTTATTATATCAACATGTTAGGGAGTAAGTTCATTTCGTTGGATACATTTACAGCTCTTTGAAACTAGTGATCTGCAATGTTAGGGGAGGACAATGGGAAAGCCTGAGTACTCCATCTGCATGAGAGTGGGGTGAGTCTGGATATAATCCACTTTTCCAGTATGGCAAGTCTGATCACTGGAAATGAATTTGTAGTGTGCAGTACTTTGAAAATAGAAATGAAGTAAAAATGCCATTATTACTGTTGACAAACATATAATGTGTGTACTTATATAGAATCAGATGGTTTATATACTTACCCAGCATTTCTTCATGTGAGAGGTGGCCTATTAATCAAGGAGGCATCTGTCAGACAGAACCCTGAATGTCATAATTTTGAGCTATTTCTTGAATGCGTCAGGTAAATGTATCCAAAATTAACACAGCTATTTCTGGATGGAGAGCCACATAACAATGTGCCATCTATTGGCAAACCAAGGGAGGTGGGTTTGTGTTTTGTCATTTGCAGTTTCAGTTGGGATGTAAAAAAAAATAATTCGGAAGTGTAGAAAAATACTGTCTGGAAGCCCTCCCTACTGTGGAGGGCTAAAGAGAAGGGATCACTTTACAAAGACATACCAGGCAGGCAAATTTGTTTCTTTCAGCTTGAAACATTGTAGCCCTCATTCATGTAAGATTCTTTTATCTCATGAGATTTTCAACGTGATATATAGGGGTTAGGACTAAGTATGACTTCTAATATTTAAAATATTCATAGTTATGTACACTGCTGAGGCACAGTTGTTTGGTTTTAGTGGTTTGCAAAATAACATAATAATGCTAAATAGAACTAAATTTGGTAAACTGTATTCCTGGGCTATTCTGGCAACCCAAAACCAGAGAGATTTTAGCAAAAAAGAGATCTTGCTGCAAAGAGATTTGATAAGATTTATTACCTATTATGCATTATGAGAAATTGACAAGTAGCTGAAAAAACTTCAAGAGAACAAAGTAATTATGAGGGCTAAATGTAATCTGTGCTCTCTTGCTGTTTCTCGTTTTATCATAAGTAGCCTTAATCTTCATCCAGGATTAAAATTCAGTGTATTTTTAGCCATACAATGTCCTAGATAAAAGATACATCCATCTATGTTTTTATATATTTTGCATTCTGAAGCATTCTGTGCTTTTACTTGAGGGATGGATACTTCTCTCTATACATCTCCAGTGCTGCAATTAAAGAGGATGTAGGATAATTTGTCATACATATACCTGAAGTACATGGTTTTATTAAGTTTAATTGAAGATAAAAGTGTTTATTTCAAGCAAGGAAATCGATAGACAAAATTTTTGTAATATTTTGTGAGCTTTTTCAAATTCCTTTAATATAAGGACCCATCTGCAAGTCAGCTTTCCTATGGAGATGAATCAAATCTCTCCCCAAAATTGTGATTATAAAATGATATAAGGTATCTGTTAGCAGTTGTTTAATGACTGCTAAGAGATTAAGTGAAAATCTGGACAAAATGTAATCTGAACTTCCTTAAAGAGTAGATAAAACCTAATAATTTTTTTAATCCAGATTGAGGTTTCAAAAAAGCTGCATGTTATTTAGGCTGAAGTTTAATCATGTACTGTGCAATTTCAGTATTCCAGCTAAAACACCTGTCAGCTAACTTACATACAACAGGTTTAAGGAATCCTTGGAATTAAATGTTACTTTTTCAATAATCTATTATATTTGTTATTAACTTGTCCATAAAAAGCAGACTCCCATAGCAAAACTCTTTGTAATGGTGAGTTTTGAGAAAGTTATTTGGGATATTCCATTCTAAAAAGTTGAGTATTACTGAGAAGTGCAGATTAATCATGGAGATGAGCAGATGTTGCTGGGACTCTCTATAAATAGATGAGCATGGGAATGATGGTTACGTTCTCATGACTGGAGGAAATTTTTGTATGTTGCTGGGATTTTAATACTGGTAGTGTAACTTTTGTCCCTGCAACATGTGGTAAGTGATCAAAGCTCGTAACTGTGCATGCATCAGCAAAGTTAATCTTTCTCTCTAATTTTTTATTCTCTGACCAATAGCTTCTACAAATGGAGAGAGGGCAGTTGAAGCAGTTGAAAGTTGGTCAGCAAATTGCTCTCAAGACCTTTGTCAGCCTGACAGCTTTACCCCTCAGGATTTCTTGGATCAGTCCTCTTAGCTGTAAAGAAACTTGCTTTTCTAGACTGTTTCAGGGACTCACCTCACTGCCTTTGTGGATGGGTAAAGATACCACAGAGGCAACTTCTTGCCCATGTAAGTTTAATGCAGCAGAAAAAGCAACAAAGGAATTAAACTGAGGAAGATTTCATCTACTTTATGGTTTTGGTTTCTTTGGCCCCTAAGCTTTCAGCATAGATATAAACATATTCTTGTGAATGTCCTGTGTTGCAAGTTATACCCCTTCACTCCATACACCTGATATTTTCCTCATCAATTAGTGAAGTGTTTAGTAGAGCCTATTGCTTGAGGAGCTTCCCTTTTGGTCACTTGTGTAGACCATTAAAGAGGAGACTGGTGAAGTGTCCAAAAGAGATTAAGTCATTACATTTAGCTGGCAGGCTGAGTAGGAATCAGTTCCAGGTGAGAACCCCTACATTATATATGAGCTGGGTTTATGCTTTCATTATACTTGTGAGGGGTGATCAGTGTGCCCCAGAGTGCTTCAACTTGCTATGAACTAGAGTAAATTGGCTCTGAATCTTTCTGAATTGTGGCTTCTGTTCAGCAAGATGGAGCCCCAAGTCATCAAGTGTCATTACCTGTCAGGGTCTCAGGTAATGACCCATGTCACACCTTACAGCTCCACGCTCGTATTTTGGAAACCTAGGGCATTGAAGGTAGAACTGAATGCCAGTGTTGAGGCAGTTGAATCCTACAATAGATTTTCATCAGCTACAGTAGGAAATCATACAGCAGCGATGGCCTGTAGACATATTTAGAAACCTATATTTAGTCTTGTTTCAAATGAAACTCTGCACGCTGTGTCTGAATCTTCTGTGCACACCTACGCATTCTCTCCTCTGCAGGCAACCTGACAATTCATGCACCAGCTGATATTTTTTTAAGCCTTTTGTCTCCTAAGTGGATTGACCTCCTTAAAAGAGGGTATATGGTCTTATGCAGTCTGTGGTGTGTGGAAAGTTGTGAATATATTCCACTGTAGACGGTTCAATTTGGCTTTTTTCCCCTACATTAGAGACAGTCACTGACCAGAAAATGTTTTATGTTACTGAAAATAGTACTAACCCACACTTAAATTTTCAATATTTTATTTAGGATATACTTATTAGTGTTGGTAAATTCCTTTCCATTTCTTGAAAATGATTCATGGGCCTGTGAAGACCAAAATATTTTTTTAACTCTCTGACTATGCAATAAGACAGTCATAAGCTATTGTTGAAAATTTACTATACACAATCTTCAGACAATGAGAATGGTAGAGTTCAGCTGAGTACTCAGCTTTCAAGTCAGCTAAGGGAATAAAAAGCCTTAATCCAGGATAAAATGTTTTAGTCTTCTTGAGGGTAAGATGGTGACTGGAGAAAAACCGAGCTGGCCTAGTTGACTTAGGAGATACTGCTTCTTTTTGTAAAAAGAAGATGACAGGCAGATATTGGATACAAAAGACAGGTGCAGTTAGCCATGTAGGCAAGTCAAGGGCAAGCCTAATGCTTCAAGCTACACAAGTTTCAGGCAGGTTTGGCAGGCAGTCTTATGTTAAACTAGTGTGTGTTTCTCAGCAACTGTGCTCCTTTTGTAATTGCAGAGGGAGATGTACACTATCAAAAGTTACTGCAGCAAAAGCTTTATGGAGTCTCAACATCTGTTGCATACTGCTAGGTACAGTTCTCTCTGGACTATGAGCCTAAATTTCCAAATTATTCATTGAAAGGAGAGTTGAAATCTTGACAGATCTGGGCCTCTATTAGCAAGACCCAAAGATAAACAGAAATTAATGCTTCAGTGGCTGTAATTACATGAAAAATAAGTTGATTTTTAAGTCTCTTGATATGGAAGTTCATGACTAAGTTAAATTTGTTTAAGAAGGCTGTTAAATCTAACTGGGCTGCCACTGAAATGCATCCAGATGATTTTTTTCTCCCATTGAAAACTATGGGGATAAACTTTTAGGATTCCAAGGACTGTAGATGGGCTTTCAGTCATTTGTAAAAAGCTGTTAAGCAGTTTGTTTCACAAATACAAGATTTATGCATTTCTTCATTTTGTAAGTCGTGTTAGAGAAGCTTCTTTTGTGGATTGACCTTGTCTGGCTGCTAGAGGCTCCAACAGGACAAGGGAAGAAAATACAATGGAAAAGCTCACAGGCTGACACAAAAACAGGGACTTGGTTCACCAACAACCACCATGGGTAAAACAGACTCAGCTTGGGAAAGGTTAGTTTAATTTACTGCCAACTAAAATAGAGTCAGATTGTGAAAAATAAAGACAAAACCTGAAATACCTCCCTGCTCCTCGTTTCTTCCCAGTCCCAACTCTACTTCTCCATTCCCGACTCCTCTGCCTTGTCCAGCCGAGTGGCACAGGGCATCAGGCAAGGGCTGGCACCAGTCCATAGCAGCTCCCCTCTGTTGCTCCCTCCTCCTCCACCTGGGAGTACTCCATGGGCTGCAGTCTTTCAGGAAAAACACCTGGTCCCAAGTGGATTCTCCATGGGCTGCATCTTCTGTCGGGAAAACCTTCCCCAGCATGGTCCTCTCTACAGGATGTAGGGGGATCCCTGCTCAGGGGACTGCAGCACTTCCTCCCCTCTTCCTTCCCTCACCTTGGGGCTGGCAAGGCCCATTTCTTTTTGTAGCTCTGCATGTCATGGGACCAGCTGGCCATGTTCTACTTAATCACTTCCTTTTCTTTGGCCATAAGTACCTGTAGTTACTGCTGTCCTCAGTGAACTGAGTAGATTTAATCCTTGGATTTGATGCATGAAACAATAGCTTATTTTCAGGGCAAATGATGCAGATTTTTAAAGCATTGCTTTGGAAGACTTTCCTTTTTTCTTAATTTTTTATCCTTTCTTTAAAAGTAAAAGATCCTTTATACAGTCACTGGCACATGGGTTGCAATCATCCTTATTCAGTTGCTTTTGTGTCTCATGTTCTCAACTTCTGTTAATTCTTCTGATTACAGTTAAATTTTGAAACCATATCATGACAAGTTTTGAGGCAGTGTTACAGGCTTTATTTTCATTATAAGCTAATTTAATATTTACTAAATTATATTAATATTACTACTAAAAATTTAGTAGATAATAATGCTGCACTTAACATCCCCCTCTTACATTATACATTGTGTAATAGAATAATACAAAAGCAACTTTGTATATACCATGTGGATGAAAATGAGTTAAATGATGATCACAGAGCTAACTGTAAACCATCATCAACATAAAATAACTGTCTTTCTATTTTAGCCCCAGAAGGATAACCTTTGGGGTTTAACTATTTTAACATTTGCTTTTAAAAGCCATTCTTTTTGGAAGGGCTAAATTCTGACAAGAAGAGCTTCCTGATGTACAACACCTTAATACTTGTAAGTTGGCTGTTCTCTCAAAACTCATCTGACACAGGGTGCTCTGTGCCCTTTCACTCAGTTAAGGCCTTCAGTTTGTTTGGTAGGAATCTGCATTTTAGTGTTTTCTTAAATGATTATTGCCAACTAAAATCTCTATTTTTTGCCATATCTATGTTCTAAATGTAGCTACCACAGTGTCTCTTGGCTAAGGAAATCACCTTTTCCTCCTTGTTTCTATTTTGGTTTTATTTTTCTGTCCTTTTAAGTATATAACCTGTCCAGCATACATTTTAACAGTAATTACTATTTCTTAGCAGTTTATCTTACTAAATAGCTGAAGGGTATGTACTTTCTCAATCTTTTTTCCTTCTTTATTTCTGATAGCCTTCTGGATGGCTGACTTTAGCTGCCCAGTAGTTTCCTTTTTCAATTTAAATGTCACATATTATTGTATTAAATGAGTGCAAAGAACTTAGATTCTTGTACTTCAAACAGCAAGAAAAGAGAGCATTGTTCAAGATTAATATTGTATACAGCAGATCTTAGGCTTCTGTATAATAAACATTTTGAGATGGCTAAGTTTAGAAAATACCATAAGCATTTCAAAAAGAAAAGTTCCTTGTGCTTGCACAGCAAGTGACATGGCACAGCCTCAGCAACTCCTTCAAACAAAATGCTTGAATCTAATTATATAGTAGAGAGGATGAAAAATAAAGATATGTAGATTTAGAAATTGAAGGGTCACTTCTGCTTTGATTTAATTTGAAAGACAGTCATTAAAATCATACAGAGGACTTGGTACTGTAGTCTGACTTAGGCAGAGCATGACATTCAGTGCAGATCTTAAACTTCTCAGTTCTGTCATAGTCTGCAAGCAGCAAATTCTTACAAGGGTGGCAATATTCTCATCACTTGTGCTCAGGGCAAAAAAATAGAGGTCTCTTGTAGTGGTTGAATGTTAAACTTCAGAATAGGTTGTTTCTTTAAAATAAGCAAGAGGGGAAAAGTGAAGGACTTGCAAATAAAAGACGGCAGTGCCACATGATTACTACAAAAGCTGCTGGATGTGCTTTGTTTACATTTAGAGCTTTAGTGTCTCACATCCAATCTGCTGCTGTTTTCTGGTGTGCACTGAGAGTCCTGGTAAGCTCATTTGTAAGATTTTTTTTTTAGTAGTGCATGTGTGTGTGTGCAGGCTTGGTAATGTCTTATGCTGATTATGCCTGAAGAGGTGGCTAAAAGCATTTCTCTTAAAAAAACCCCCACAACCCTGAATCCCCAAATGTCTTCTTTCTTTTCTGAAGAATAAAACCTAAACCCAAAGACAAAAACCTTAAACTGAGAAAAGGAAGTAGAGAGATTTCTCTGAAGTAAGTTTTATTTGTCCGTGTGTCATCTCTGTTCCAAATGCAGTAACTTTTGATATGCGACAACAAAACAATCCAATTTTTTTGCTTTTCCAGCACACGAGTTTCCTCATAATCCCTGATATTTGTCCTACTTTCTCCCGTCTGTCAATTTTTTTCCTCAACTTTTTGCCTCTCTATCTTTTCTCTTCACCCTACTTTGAACCTTTCTATCTGTTTGTTCATGTCCTCTTGGACATTTGTTCTTCTCGGCCACCTCATCTCACAAGTCTTCCCTTCTTCCCTGTATTCTTTTGTCTAAAGAACTGATGTGGTTAAGGGAGAGTTATTAAAGACAAGAGGGCCAGATGAGCCTGACCTCTGTAAACCAGTCGTATTTAATCTGGGATAAACTACTGGTTTTAGTATAATCACCTAAAACTTACAGAGACAACCAGAATAAAACAGTACTAATCTTAGTAATATGTAGTCTACTGACCTGATTTCAGTATAAAGTTAAAATTAATTATAAACTAGAGAGAAATACAAAGAAATAATTAAACTCAGATTCTAGAAAGAGCAGATATTACTGAAATAAGATCTTCTAGAAAACCTCTCATAAAACCCTGTGGAAGGTGGAATTGTCTGATTTGTCTGTTATGTCTGTTTTGGATTTAAATAACTGAAGTTGATTTGTTTGGCTGAGATCATTCTGTGTTACATAATCTGAATTTAAAAAGCTCAAAGATGGAGTCACAAAAACATGTAAGGATCAAATCAAAACTGAGAGGAACTGAGCATAGAATGTTTATCACACAGCTTGGTCAAAATGATTTTTGCACTTCACAAAATGGGCACAGTCTTTGAACCCGGCAGAAGGCTAATGTATCTGAAAATTACTTTTTTTATTTACAATGTGATGAGAGGTACTGCTGCTTCCTGCAAACTCCATATTTGTGTTTAGTGTTCAGCTGCTTCAAATATGGCTGGATACTGAACAGTAAATATCAGTATGCAGGAAAGGTGATCCAAGTTTAGGCAACAGTAGATGGACCTCACCAGCTCTGGAAGCTGTTGTTATGGCAAGGCTACCTCCTGCCTAGCAGGGAATAAGAAAGTTCTCTCCTTAGTTGCTGACATGGTTCTCTTTCTTTGATGTAAGGGATCTAGCTGGCCATTAGATTTAACTCCTGACACACACAGAAACCTGCACCACACAAATCTCTTACCTGATGAAAAAGATGGCTTGCTTCTGTTGAACAGGCACATGAGCACAAGTCCAGCTCATGGTGTATTTGTACCACCATGGAGTAGGCATCCCTCTAGTTCAGATAATAAAGAGGCAAAATATCCTTAACTGTTGCCTCTTGCCAGAAAAGCCTTAAGTTGTCACTGCAGTATATGTCTTTTATTTGTTTAGGAATTACAAAGCCTCATTAGATACCTGAGAATATACAGGTAAGTGCAGAAGATCAGAATGGTTCTCCTCATCTAGCAAAGTTCTGATCTCAAATTTTAACCTGTTTTTGTAACAGTAACTTCATCAGATAACAAAATATCATTATTGTTGGATTTTTCTAAGTGTATTGTTCTGCACTGCTTTACATCATCTTACCTTATTGAAACTTCCCTCTTTCCCTGTGTGGTCTGCCAGTAGTATTGAAAATTCAGAACAGTAAACCTCTAATATTAGTGCTGGGTATCTTCTGTTAATTGGCTGTCAACAATGTGCTGCTTAGACCAGTTAAAAAATGGTAATATTCTTACACTGGCACAAAACTCCTAGTGCATTTTCCTGCCCCATTTTCCTTTTTCTTATCTTTTAAATCTTCCATATCCAAACCCACAGTTGTTTAACCCTCTCCCATAGTCTTTGCTTTCCTAAAAATCTACACTTTTCTTTACCAAAAACATTGTTTTCCCCAGTTTTTTTTTTTTTAATAAATCTGAATTATCCACTCAAATTTGTTGTAGAACACTGATATTCTCTCTTCCCCTTCCTCAAATCTTCCATCCCAGATTTACTGAGATTCCTTTGTGCTCGAGCTTGATAGCACAGATAGCACAGACTTAATCAACTTAGCCTCAGACTCTGCACGTGGAGCGAGAGGTGGGAGAATTAAAAGAAAGGACCATGGACATCTCAGAAGGTAGGATCAACAAAGATGAAACTCAAAAAAACCCAAACAACAAAAAGCCCAAAAATCTGTGTTCTCCTTTTGGTAAGGGAGTAACTGCAAGTCAGATGGTGAGCCATCTCTTACAGTATGGTGTGTTTCCTCAGGATACTCTGGTAGCTTTTCTATAAGAGGAGATCAGGTTGCTGGTCTGTGTAAGGTAGAATGTTGTACAAATAAAGTGCATGTTTGTTTTAAAAGTAGCTGTTTTCAATATATAGGAAGTTGCTGTGACGATATCAGTGGGAAGAATCTGCTTTCCATAATTATAAGCACTCCATGAATTTACATTCATAAGAAAAAGTCAGGCTTAAGTATTTCTGATTGTGTGAAGAAAACTATAAACTTAAGGACCAGTCTGGGAAAGATGGTGAAACCTGAGTATATATAACATGTATAGGGCATAATTCTATTTGGTGTTTTGTCGAAAGCCTTACTGGGTAGTAGTAATTGTTGCAAAATACTAAAGGTACCATATGATGCTCAATGCTCCCCAAGCATGAAAAGTTCTGTCCAGCTAAGTTTACACCATGATACCTTTTTTTCTCTTTTTGAAAACCAAGTATTTCACAAATATCAATTTGTGAATTTTACTCTTCCACTGAGAATGTATTTTCTTTTGCTAAGAGCTTTCTTTTGTTTTCTTAAACAAAGTTAAAACATGCAAGATCAGCCTGGTGGAGGTCTGTAAAGATTTTGTTTAGGCTTAGATTTCCAGGTTTATCCAGATTATATTTAGTACTCTTATCTGTATGTGATGTAAAAGAAGTGTTTGTAACAGATCAGAAACCTCTTCCCATCTTTGTGCTCAGCCTCTGGAGGACTGTCCCAGACAGTGGTGGTGAGCCAGGGCTGTGTGTGGAGCTGCTCAGGCACAGGAGGAAGCATATGCTTGGTGCCACTCTCCTGCCACTGTATCACTCACCAGTTAGATGCCTCATTTCACAATCTGGTTGCAAGGCTCTGACAACCTTATTCTAGGCTTTGTGTGGAACTGGGAGTGTGGGAGCTCTAAGCAAAACTCAGCAGCCAGAACTTCTCAGCATAGGAGTTGGTGGGGAACAAAGGAAAATTCTGTCTAAGCAGAGTTCATAGTCATAAATCGTGATTCTCTGTGAGTGGAAAGATGATAAATCCAAGTGGTCAGAGAAGATTTCTGTCAAGCTACATGACAGAGATCACTGCAATGAGCTGATCCTGCAATATGCCAAAAGCACGCTTTTTTCTTCTCCCAAACATTTTGTTCTTCCAAACAGGATTTTGGGCATTTTTTGTAATTGGCAGATCCCAGTGTGCTGCACATGCTCTGTGATGCTCTCTTGGCAGCTTGTTACATCTTCCATAAAAATCTCTGTCCTAACATGGTTGTCACTCTGCTGTATATTCAGCCCATTCCCACTAGACATATTCCTGAACTGCCAGACATTATCTGTTGCCTTCTATCCCCATTTACACAGCCAGTGATAATCCTCCTCTTCCTCGCAGCCCTGGAGTTTTTGTATCATGTCTTTATAGTGCTGTTAGTCTCAGCTCCATTGTCTCTTCCTATGGATCCAGGCAGTGTCTGTAAGCTTTGCTCATTTCCTGTGTCCACTTTTCTTTCCCAAATTGACTCTGCAGACAGAGGTGCCCAGAACTGATCTCCTGGTGACCCCATGGTCCTGGTGGCTGTCAAGGCCAGTACGTTCCTCTCATTAAATCAACAGTGATAGGCATTGTACAGTTTGGGAACCTCAAATACATGGTTAAGGTAGATAGCCTCTCAAACCTAGAGGGAATGCCATCATTCACACCTTACTTCAACACAGAAAAGACAGACTTAATCTCTGAAATCTCTGGAGATGTGTGTATATATATATATATATATG
>VZTR01010017.1:185111-222938 GCA_013400775.1 Chaetops frenatus
TATATATATGTATATATATATAAAAATATATATAATGTAAATATAAGACAACTTGGTTCTCACTGTATCATATTGGAAGTTTTCCAGCAATCAACCACTCCACCAGCTTTAGGTAGAAGTAATCTTAAGCTCTTGGATAGCTGAGGAAGTAGCTCTGTTCATAGCTATGTTCATACATCATGGTGTATACTCTGTAAAGAAAATGAGTCAATATGCTGTGGGCTTTCCCCAGTCCCTCGTGTGACTACAATGCCCCTTCACTCAGAACTTCAGGTTATATGTGTAGTTTGCTTTAGGGCAAAAACCTGTGCAGATATGAGACAAAGAGATAGACCTTCCAGCAGTAAGGTATGTAACATAGCTGAAGAACAATAAGGCTATTTCTTGCTGCTTTATTTTTTAGAGAATCACAGAGTTGTTGATGTTTAAAGGTGCCTCTGGAGATCATCGAGTCCAGATCCTTGCTCGGAGCAGGTCTAAGTAGATCAGGTTGCCAACACTGTGTCCTTTCGGGTTTTGGATGTCTCCAAAGATGTAGAATCCATAACGCTATTTTTAATTTTTTTTGGTGTATGTTTAAGAATAAAAAATCAAAATTTATGTCATGCCTATCAATTCCCCTATGACCTGCACCAGTTGACCCACTCACTTTCCTTTCTGTGAGCTTTTAATAAATATTTATATATATATATAAAAGATGTATTATAATATATAAAAGAAGAGTATAAAAAGATAAATAATAGTGTTGTAGTGCAAGCTCCCACAGAAATGATGAACACACCCATCCATGTTTAAAGACAGTCTTGTTCTGAGCATTTCTATATTTTTACTGCAGTTTGTATATATATATGTGGATAAATGGAGTGGAAAGCTTCTGGTGAATTGTCTCTGTTTTATGAATAGCAACTAAAACTTTATGTCAGTCCTGACTGTAAAGCTGTTTCGTATCATTTACCTTATTTTGTCAGATTTCTGTAATGTTAAAAAAAAGAAATTGTGTTCTGTGTGTATCTGTAACTACAGGAACCATGGAGTGATTAAGAGGAGTACAGCTTCTGTGGCTCATAAAGACAGACAAATGTTCAAATAGATATACAAAACTTTTTAGGTTTTTTTTAAGAAGGTTAGAAGAATACACCAAATTTATCTATGAGATAACGATTTCTAGGGTAACTTAATGGTCTATGAATAATGGAGGTTGATGTTACAGAAAATGTGACTAGCAGTTCATGGCTACTATGTTATCAGAAGAAACTGAAGGAAATTCAGGCAAGAGAAATAAAGTTGAAGTAGAAATTAATCTATGAGGAAAGAGTGAGACCAAAGCTGTATTCTTGCTTTAGAAGATCACATCTGTAACTATGACAATGCAGTTTTCGTAGTGTTTTTTTAGTACTGTGTATTAACCAATTTATTTGTGTAGCAGATTTAGAAAAGAACTTGCAGGGGAAGAGTATTTAAATTACTGTATGTAAATCTGCTGATGTGAATTTTTAGACACAACTACTGCCTTCACCACTAGTGATTTTGCTTTCTTCCTTGAACTCCAAAGATATTCTTGGACAAGTACATTGCAATGGTGTCTGGATGTTTTAGAGATGATATTTCATATTTATACTTTATCATTGCCTAAGTGTCTGAGTTCCTACACTCAGTTTGCTGCAGGATTATTCTAGATAATGTTTAATTTTTGTGTAAGTTGTTGGCAGCTTTCTGAAAGATTGGCAGTAGTAGCTGAGAGATTTTGGCAGAAGGGCATGTGAAGAAAGTCAGGTGTTTTTTCTTTTCTTTGTTTAATCTTAAAGTGACTAGTAACACTGTTGCTAACAGCCGTGGCAACAAAACTAGCATGAAATGCCCTTTTGATGTTAACTCCTTGATGTTAACTCCTTGAATCCCTGCTCCACTGCATCTTCTCCCCCTCTTATAGGCAGTTTATAGTTTTGGGTTTAGAAACCTAGGCCAGGAATGTGATTAGAATGAGTATGTGAAGTGTGTGCTCAGTTGCCTAAAAGGAGGCATCTGATGCCATTTTTGATGCCCTATGTGCATAAGACACATATATGTGGCTGGCACATGGGATCTAACTCGTGTGGCAGTGAGGTGGCTATGCTGACTTACTGCTAAAAGCACTCATCTATCATTAGGCATAGGATTTTATTTTATTTCACTGTTTCTTCTTGAAAGTGAGTGGATGCTCTTTGGCTGGAGAGCTAAATACCTGACATGCCTATAGTCATTTCTGTGTAGACAGAAACAATTCAGGCATCTCTCTGGAATCCTTATTTGTACACGTAGAATCTCATTTGGAAAAAAACATCTCAGTTAACTGAAAGAAAAGCAGAAGAAGTGTAGGAGGTGCAGTCTCCTGTGCAAGTGGAAAATTCTGGTAAGGCAGGCTTCTCAACATCCCTCCTGGAAAGCTCTCAGTCCAGCTGGTAAATGTCACCACAGACTTCAAGGTGGCAGGTAGTTCTGTGAGAAGCCTCATTTGCTATGAACTTGTCTTATGGTTGAATTGCCGCGTCAATTCTGTGACGCCGAAAGACATTGCATTAATGAAATATTTATAGAGCTTTTATGGAGCTGCATGTTTCATGTAACTTCTAAAAAATATAATCACTTGCAAACTTTTATGCCTGTGCAAAATTTTATTGCATTTGTCCAGTGGGGAAATTATTGTAGGGTGTGGGCAGAAAATGGGGAAGAACCCAATCAACTGTCTGCAAAATCTTCCTTTTCTTGCCAAACTGGAATAAAAATATCTAGCTGAAAACCTAAATTCTGGAAGAAGCAGATTACATAGGAATGGAAGAACAGAGAGTACTAAAATGGCTTTAATGTCACTGTCCTGAAATGGCTGAGCCCTGTATGTCTTGGTGACCATCAGCACGGGCAAAGGCGTCCTCTTCCTGATTGGAGAGGTGGGCAGCAGAAAATTGCATGGTCCTATTTAACCCTTCAGTCTAGAGGAGATGCTTTAGAAAAATCAAAGCCTAGACTTCTAGGCTACTTCTTTACTAACAAATTGAACATAATCTGGGACTGTTTCTAGGTTTTAGAGTATCAGTATGAAGAAACTGACACAAGACTGCTTGGCGCACTCTTAGTCTTCTGCCTTTGGCATTTTATTATCAATGTTTCCTGGGAGTTGGGATGTTGGAGTGTTCTGTGGTGCACCTCCAGGAAGAAACTTTCTTGAAGTCACCTTGCTTTGAAGTAGAGCAGAGATTCTATCACAGATACTGATTATTTTGTGTCACTTGGCTTCAGTGCTTAAAAAGGTTTCTGTGCAAGTCTAGTCTGCTAGTAGCGGTGTCCTTTCAAGATGTAATTGAATGGGAGATGGTGAGACAGTGCTGTAGGCAAAACATACCCTTATCCCCATTTGCTTCTGTTTCTGGTCACATGATTTCACTACTCATCATTCTCTCCATGAAAGAAATAGATGTGACAGAGAATGAAACCAGTTTAAGAAAATACAGATAAGTTTCTGCAATGTTTTTAAATACAAGTGGCTCCTGGGAGAACCTGACCGTCCAGGAACAGTATACAAGTGAGTATGTGGCACAGGGAACATTCCTGTGGGCAACAAAGGGAGAGAACAAACCCAGGTAGGAAGAAAGGAGAGCAAGAGAGGAGGGAGCTGGGGAGAAGACCTTCCCTTTTGCTGAGCAGGAGCCATTGGATGCACTCAGCTGCCTGTACATTTTGAAAAATAAATCTAATGGAAACTTGGACTCACAAGCACACTTTTCATTAGAAAGGCAGAGTTGTTTACTTATTAAAATTTTGGACTAATGTAAGTATTCAAGTAGGTTTTCAGCTTTATTTATTTATATTTTAATGGACTAAAGAAATTGTGACATTTTAGCTAGGATTTTATTACAGAAATCATTTTGATATAGCAAAAGAGATAAATGCGATGCTGCATAATAATTTCACCGTTTGCTGCATGTTTTTATGTTATCTGAGAAACATTAAGTGATACGTAATCTAACTTAATTTTTTGAATGAACATTTTCTAAGAGCTAATTGTTATCATTTCTTCCCTTTGATTTCAAGAGATGACTTGTTGGGTGGTGGCAGTGCTCTGCTGATGTTAATGATGCCTCAGGCAGTGAAGAGGTTCTGCCTAATTAGATCTGTCTAAAATAACTAGTGTCTCCCAAAAGTGCATAGAAGGAATGTGAATTAAATCAATAACCTGAAAAAATGTTCTGTGCACACCCTTCAGAAGGGAAATAGTTAAGATAGTGTGAAGGTTCAGTAAGGAATAGCTTGTGGCCTGCTCTATCAGCACACTTGTTACCTAATTTGCTGCATAGGGATGAAGCAGGATACATGGGAGTCAGCCTAACTATGGGATTGCAATTTCTAAACTCAGGAAACATGAAGGATTGTGCTCCCTATGGACCCTCCTCAGAATCTGGGCTTGGGTGAAGGATTTTGGGAACATGCTCTGACCTCAATCTGAGTTTTGCCTGGCATGTGTCACATAAGTTTAGTATAACTTTTGTGCCCCCCACAATGTGCCTTTAGCCTCCCAGTGCATGTTTGGAAGTTTCCAAATTTGAATTAAAAGCCTTTTTTCTGCATTCTAAAATAGAATGCAGGTTTGAAATATGTAATTATTAGAATTGTTCTTATTTTTGTAACTGAAAATGCTTTTTCTGTGTGTATAGTTATATATATAAATTTTCCTTACTACGGGCTCTTTCAAGTTGGAATTTCATGTTGTGTTAGTACAGGAATACTGTTCCTCCTCATTGTGGATCACATTCAGAAGTACCTGTAAGAGTAAGTTTGAGGAATATTTTTTCTGTGAATGAAATACTCTGTATTCCACATGAAGGCAAGCATGGGATCCTTCTAGCATGTTTTCACGCAGCCTGTAAAGTTTCCACATGAATCTGTGTGGGAACTCTTGACCCACCTGTGCTGAGTCCTGTGTGTGCCACTGGTCTTTTTTGTTATGTAGCAGTAAAGCCCAGACCCTTTTGCTATGCTGTGAAAATGCACCTTTTTCCAGAGCCATGCATACGAACCCTTTGAATGAAGAACACCCTTTTACTGGTTCTCTTTAATAGCTTCATGTGTGAAATTGCATTGACATGTGCAAGGATGCAATAAACCAGAAACAAACCCAGAAACAAAAACCAGACTCTGGATGTCTTGAACGACTTAATGTAGCACTGCATCAGAGCTCACTGTCCAGAGGAGAGTAAACAGAAACTATTTTTGAAGTGGCAGGCCAGAGTGAAATTGTCTAACACTCTTCATTTTACTGATGCATCGCGTGGAGGTCCAGAAGCCACATTAGAGAACTGTAATCCTTCATCAGAGCATTTGTTTGGTTGCCTAACATCTGTGGATTGTTAAGATAAGTTATTACACAGACCTGCTTTAGTTTAGATTAGTTTGGACCACATCCCAGTATATTCAATCAGGATATAATTCCTGCATGCTGCTAAATTGCTTGCTCCACATACTTCTCTAAAAATGTTTTTCAATATACACTTTTGTCACTGAAACTCTTCTGTCACCTCAATTTTTGTTCTTTTTTCCTCTTAAAGAAGAGCTTCCATTATTTTTCATTTTGGACTGAATATGTCTCAAAGCAACTGTAGCATTTTTTAATTCCTGAAGAGATTCATAAACAGGGATGGTAGTATAGCTTCTATGTGAGTATAATACAGATTTCCTACATGTGTAATCCATGGTGATTGGTATGTATTGAGTCCAAGATGCAGAGTTTAAAAATAGCTGTAAGAAAATGGGTTTGTATTTACTTGTCTAATATTTCTTCTTTCAGTATTCTGTATTTTTCAGTCTTTTTGTGCATCAGCTACTCTTATTTGTTTGTATCTCACCATATTTTGCATAAAATTAATTACAGTATCAAAGGTGATTACATAAATTAACAGTATTTTCTTGAAGTTTATTATATAATTTATACATATTTAAAATTATTGAATACCTTAAGTTGTAAAGGAAGTATGTTACTGGGCTTGCATACATACACATGTAGGCAATTAAATTAGGATAATTTACTTTTAATTTAGTATTCCTTTTCCTTTTAAAAAAACTCTAGCTGATTAATTTTTTTATTAGCACTTTTTTCAACTTTTCTTGGAAACTGATAAAATACAGGTAATGACATTTTTTTGTTACTGACTTTGGTTTATAGCATTGACATAGATTTTGTACACAGACACATTTGCATGCACACTCTTGCTATCTAACGAGCTAACAGTTGTGGCAGATCCTATAAAAGCATTTTAAAATGTGGGGTTTTTTCCCTTTTAGCCTTGCTGAGATTTTGAATACCTGTAATAATAATCTGATAGACTAGAAGTCTATTCTATTTAGAAAAGATAGTCTAGCAAACGGAATTGCTGGTTTTTGAGATGTACTAGATGGAAAAAATTAGACATTTTGGAATCTAGGGCTTTTTTTGTTTGTTGAAGGTCTAGCATTTATCTTTGTCTGAGTTGCTCTTTCTGTTATACTGCTGAGTGTTATTTGTTTTCATCATGATATATGTTTATGCCCCTGTTGGAATAACTGTAGCTTTTGATTAAGGTTGGGATTTTTTTTTAAATCCATATATTTGTAGATAATTGATTATCCCTCTTAAATAGAAGAAATATAACAGTTATCTTTTGATAAAGGTAAAATCTTGACAGAAGGTAAAGAGTTGGATGCCTTCTCTGTGTGGTTTGGTCAAACAGTGCAGAAATGCACTTGGAAGTTCTGATGTAGTTTTCAGACCTAAAAAGATAGTCTAGTCTGGAGTGTTTTAAATAAATTATAATTATTTTAAATATGTAAAATGCCTAAAGTTTTCACTTTCAAATGCCTTGTAAGCCATGTGCTTCCTCAGCAGGCCAGAGAGTAAAAGGGCTCAGTAACAGAAATTTGTCCTGTTTCAATTTCTTCCATGAAGTGATTTTTTCCTCTTCTGTTTAATTTTGAACACTGTATAATTTTGTGACTGTTGTATCATTTCTTTATTTACACAAAAAAAATTTAAGCATATTTTTCCTTCCCACTTTTGTTGCTCTTCTTAGCCTCATTACAATGTTATCCATTCCTATATACTTTCAATATTAAATTAAGATATTTTCTTACCATTTTCCTAAACAATAATCAGCTTTGTTTCCTCTCATCTCTATTTTTATATCTGACAAAAATTCTCTCTCTTCTCTATCCTTCATGCATTTTGCCTGTTTTTCTTCTTTCTTTCTGAAAACTGCTTTTTTCTTTGTCTTAATTTTTTCTTAAATTTTCACATACTTTAGTCTTGATTAACCATTTATTTTTCTCTGGTGAGTTGCTCCTGTACATAAGACTCTCTGTACAGTATACAGGCTGGAAACCTAGAGTCTTGCTTTAATGTGTGTGCTCCTTTATATCTGTGTGTAAGGAATTAAAACCCTCAATTAAAAAAAAAAAAAATCCTAGGCACCACAGTCAATGCATACAGCTTAATTGTGATTAACAGGGTTTGTTAATTTATTATTTGCAGCTGTAACTCAAAGAGATAATGATGATAATTTCCAAGCAGTACAAAATATGGTACTTTTGCATTCTTTTCATTGGTGTATTTAGGTTTCTGTTGGTAGATTTCTTAAGGTTTTCCTTTACACCTCTGATAAGTAATTGCAGTAGGTGTAGCTAAAGTCATGCACGGTGCATGATGAATTTATTTGCAGGATAATGTTGAGTTATTTAATGTCAGAAAACTTAATCACAAGGAAATACTGTGTCAGTTTTCTGTGAGGGCGGAAGTTGGGAGTGAGCTGGGCGGGACGCTGCCCCCTGAGGTACAAGTCCTGTTTACAGTCTGGTGGGCTTGTCTGTCCTGACAGCGCCCCCCACCCCAGAAAACAACCCAACCCAACCCACCCCCTGCTGCATCAACTCCCCCAACTAGCGCTGGTCATGTTGTCGGTGTCTGTTCAGAGGAGAGCTAGGGCTGGGCTGGGCTGAGGGAGGATTGCCACAGCTAGGGCTGATGTGTATTGACAAGACATTTTGGAGAAGCTCGCATAGCATGTGCCTGTAGGATGCTTGGCTCTAGCCAGTGGAGAAGCATGTTCTGGGTCCTGCCATGAGCACCAGCCTCACTAGCTGAGAGAGCGGGAGGTGGTACCTGCTCTGCGGTAGTGAGCATGCATTCCAGCCTCTGGGAGCTGGCTGCACTGACTCTTCTTGTTGTCTTCAACTAGGTTATGTGGGTATGCAATTTATGTCGAAAGCAGCAAGAAATCCTAACGAAATCTGGAGCGTGGTTTTTTGGAAGCGGACCGCAGCCCTCACCCAGCCAGGACGGAACGCTGAGTGATACGGCCACTGGTGCAAGCTCGGATGCTCCCAGAGAAAAGAAAGCAAGGCTGCAAGAGCGATCGAGGTCACAGACTCCCTTAAGTACAGCAGCTGCCTCATCACAGGAAATCTCTTCTTCCAGTGTGCAGTCTGACCGTAGGAAAGGAGCAGAAGTGTTGCAGCCAGCTATGGGCCCGGACCAAAAGCAAGCTTCAAGGTCTAGGAGTGAACCTCCAAAAGAGAGGTAATGCTTTCTGTCTAGACAGAGCCTGCAATTAAAAATGCTAGTTCAGCTGGGCCTTCTGTATATTTGCTACTGTGCAAAAACTGAGAGGGAATTGATTTACTGATCAGGGAAGGATAAATTTTTTGCAAGCAAATACATTGTCTATTTTGGTCTGTGCAACAAATATGAGGAAAAAAATGTGGTTTTTTGCATGTTCCCTGTATACTTCAGTGCCTTTTGGTGTACACTTTTAATATAGAATTGTAGGTTACTCTTAAATTTCAAATTTGACTGGTATTTTAAAGTTATTGAACAAAGAGTAAGCCTTTAGTTTAACTCAAATTTTTAAAGCAACATTCTCCAGAGAAATCCACACCTAAGCAATCAGAAAACACACTCTGTGGAATTCTTTCAGGTAACCTTATGTGTTATCTCTTTATTAATGATACTTCCAATGATTTTGCTAAAAATAAGGCAGTTAAAATTCTTCATTTAAATGTGTGAAGTTAACATTCGTGTAGAACGGCGACAGTACCATCTTGAATTCAGAGCAAGTTGTTTGCAACAATAAAGCAACCAGAAACAAACTATTTTATTTTAAATGAGTAAATGAGTTAATTCCTGAGCTGCATTCCGTGTGATGAATAGGTTGAAGAGTAGCAAATCAAAAGAGGCTAATGCGATGAAACAGTTGCTGTTCTTTTGGCTGCTGCCTGGCAGATGGCAGAGCAATTGAGGAGGGAGCCTGTGGCATCAAAACAAGAGTCTGCCATAGAAGATTCTCCAGACTCTGGCCAGAATGGTTGATGATTTTTTTCCTCTAGCTATTGCAGCTGAAAATGGATGATGAGCAGTGAGTAGTAGCTTACAGTGTGGGTGAGATCTGTCTCGGTTTACCTGTATCAAATTCAGGTTAGTGTTATGTATATGTATTGTGTAAATGAACATGATACCCACCCCTAATTCTGTTGACTTTCGTCCACCAACACAGAGAAGGCCCCCAGAGCAGTTGTCACTTTTAGGGCAGCGAAACATTTTATATTTCTGCTTTGTTGCCTAAAAGTGAGATGTTCATATTAATGATACAAAATTAGTGCTCTTCACTTGTAATTTTCAAAGGAATTCCAAGCATTCTGATTGAGGACCATCTATAATAGGGTCCTATTTATTGCCAGAAACTCAGGAGGAATAGGAGACAGGGAAAAGAAAAGAGAATGGAGCTTAACATGGGTGATGTCCCACTTTGTTCTTTGTGAGGGTCTATGGTATGTAATCCAAAGATGTGTCAGTTGTGGAAGGGAAGATTATGTACCACAAAACAAAGTCCTAGTGACTTTGTCCTGGTGTGTGTTCTTCTCAAATACACTCTATAATTGTGTTCATCCTTCTTCAGAATCAGTGGATTCATATGTGAAAGGTCAACTGGAATGATGAGAGAAATAAAAATATCCAGCACAAGGAAATTTATAATTCTTTGGCTTGCTTCATTTCCCAAAGCAGAATATTAAGGAGAAAAGAAACTAATTTTTGTGCAGCCTCATTATTTATTGTTTTGTACTTTTTCTGCATAGAGAAATAAACTTTTCATCCTCTTTTATTACTAAAGAAAGGAATGCCATTAATTTTTCTCAAGCAATCAATTTGCTTTCCTTTTATATGCCTATGAATCAGGCACTTTTTTTTTTTTTTGAGTTTTAGTAACATAAATCAAACTAATAAATCTTATTTCTGGATGTATTATCTTTTGCATTTCTTTTATATCTATATTACTTCTTTCTGTAATATTATTGTGGTAGATTCTCCGCTTTGTGGTATTTATATCTGTGCTGTCAAGGCACTTGAAATGAATTGTATGGTTAGTCTGTAACTCTCATGACTGCTGCCAGAAAAATGGAGAAAATACTCCAGTCCTCTGTTGTAATGCTGCAGTTACTACTAAGACAACTCTGAGTATTCTTATTTATATGGGTAAATTATCTCTATCCATGTAACTTTTTTTTTTTTAATTCATTAATTAGACCATTCGTAATTTATGTTTTTGTGGACTCTGAAGTTGTTTGCTGTTGGAAAATAAACTTAGGATGGAAGGATTAATAGATTTAATTCAGTTAATGGATTCAGTACTTTTCTGTTTGGCCATAGCTTATCCTGGTTTTTAATTTGTTTTCCATAACTGTATGCAAGTGTTTCTATTTTCCATTCAATTGTTCATATTACTGTACTCCTTTTCATTGTAGGAAGAAGGCAGTATTGGCTTCTGACCAGAATGGCAAAGGTGTAAAGAGTGAGCGTAAGCGTGTGCCAAAATCCTCACTTCAAAAAGAAGGACCAACAGATGACAGGGAGCGTAAGGAGCGGCATGAAGGTAGAAGGCTGGAGAAAGGCAAGTCACAGGACTACCCAGACTTGCCAGAGAAACTTGAGGAAGGCAAAGTGCCTGATGATGAAAAACAAAGGAAGGAAGATGAATATCATACCCGTTACAGGAGTGACCCCAATCTGGCAAGATACCCTGTAAAACCGCACCCTGAGGAGCAGCAGATGCGCATGCACGCCAAAGTTTCTAAAGCACGACACGAGAGAAGACACAGTGATGTAGCTTTGCCACACACAGAAATGGAGGAAGCGGAGGTACCTGAGAATAAATTAGGAAAACGCTCACAGTTACAGGGAACTCAGGACAGAAAATCTCTTGTGGAAACTCAGAGGTCGTACTCTATAGACAGAACAGGTGATGTAAGAATTTCTGTTTCTAAACAATTAACTAATCATAGCCCACCAACTCCCAGGCATAGTCCAGTTCCTATAGAACACGTAGAGTACAAGAACCACGATTCCTTTATAAAACAGAGCCGCCTTGATCCTAGCTCTGCTATTCTCATGCGAAAAGCAAAGCGGGAGAAAATGGAGACCATGCTAAGGAATGATTCCCTTAGCTCTGACCAGTCGGAATCAGTGCGGCCATCCCCTCCAAAGCCTCATAGAGCAAAAAGAGGCGGAAAGAAAAGGCAGATGTCAGTTAGTAGCTCAGAGGAAGAAGGGGCATCAACACCAGAATATACTAGCTGTGAAGATGTGGAGATAGAAAGTGAAAGTGTCAGTGAAAAAGGTAAGGACTTTTCTGTATATTATGCACATGGCCATGATTTGGGGGAAAAAAAAAAATCTGTATTTTTCTCTCTCTATTCCTCTTTTTAATCATACACTTACTTCCCCTTGCCTTTCTTTTTTTTTTTTTTTTTGCCAATTGAGGAGTGTCTTATACCTGATTACATTTGCTTTATAATATTTCCTTTTGCATTCTTAGATGAGGTGGCTACAGGTAGCATCAGCTGATGAGTTTCCTTTTCATTCTCTTCCCTCTTTCACCTGGAAGTGACAGAATTCAAGGGTTCTAGTTTACTCTCTTGATGATATCTGTACTCCTTTGGTCATTACTTCATTCTTCTGTCTGTATGTAGAACAGTTTTCTGTGGATGGATTGAAATAAAAAGTGAGTTCTATAACAATCAGAGGAGACCATTGTATAGCATCATAAGATATGCAATTTTTTACTGCAGTTAATAAAATATCAAAAATCTGCCAGAATTCATTGTTACTAAGGACAAGATATGGGACAAAGGGAGTTTTATGTAAAAAAGAAATGAGAATTGACAAAGTTGTTGTCTAAATGAATTTTTTCTTGAGCTAAGGAGTATGTTTAAAATCTGTTATTTCAGTTTGTCTTCATCTGTTGATGGTAACACTCAGCAGGAAGGAGTAAGTTGTAGTACAGTGTGTGCTTTTAAACAAAGCCTTTCTTCTGGCCATAGAAGTTAATCAAATTCAGGAACGATGAGAAGATAAAATAAGCATTGTCAGAAAAGGCTGTGGCAGAATTTAGCAACAGTCATATAATGCTACTTTGTTTTTAAGTGACACTACCCTGAGCTGAAAGCTTTTTGTGTCTTTGGAAGTAGCTTTTAGCTCCGTAGTTTAACTATCCTGCTGGTATTCACACTGAAAATTCCAAAGGCTTGTCTGCATTGCCTTTTAATTCCTGGCACTGTTTCCTGACATGCCTGTGATTCATATATGCTAACCTTTCTGTCTGTCTCTATCTGATGTTGTGGTCTTCTAGCATCACCTAAACCTCCAGGTATACATGACAAAGATAGCAGATTTCTCTCCTTTCCAATCTGAAGAACTCTTGTTTTAACTTTCTGAGCATGAGCTTTTCCATTCGAAATATTGAAACCTGCTTTTCTGCTCATTTTTAAGAAGGAATGGTGATCATACTCTGAAATTTTATTCCAGATTCCATTAAACATAAAAAATCTCTCACTTATTTGACTGAATTTTGTCAAATACTGGGATGTATTGTACAGAGATTTTTACAGTTTCCATCCTTGGACATGCTCAAAACCCAAATGGAGAAGGCCCTGAACAATCTGCTCTGCTGACACAAATTTGAGGAAGGATGCTTGAACTCAGGACTTACAGAGGTCCCTTCCAGTCTCAACTATTCTGTCTTTCTAAGACAACACATCTCTTTCCCTTATTTTGTGGCAATGTTTTAAGGTGACATTTGGATTTGTGTCATTTTCCCTGACTCCATCTGTTGGTAGTAATAGTCTGTAATGCAGCATTTCTTTTCCATCTTTGTCCTTTGTTTTCATTGTGTTTGTTAATTTGAGGTTGATTATGAAGTAGACAGAGTTTCTCATAATCAGTGTAAGTTATTATAAACTGAAAGATTGTTGTTATGAAAGTCAAGTCCAGGCTGAAAGTTGCTGGTACTGATATAATTATATTGATATAGTTTGTGTTATAAGAGTCTTTCATAAGTAAAATATTTCAGTAGCTCCTTTCAGGCTCATGACACTGATCTCAGCTTTTGACCAATTTCCCAGAGCATTGTTAGAACATTAAGGGTTGGATTTTTTTTTTCCTTTCATGTTATGAATTCCAGAGAATTTCAAATGTTGCTAGAGGCTTATGTTCTCAATGACTGAATCAAGTTCTTAGCTACCACTGAGATAATGTTTCACATGTTTGGGGTTCCCCTTTATAGAATGGAGACCTTGGTTTGTATCATATCAGAGTGCTACCTCACTGTATTTGAATAAAAATTATTGATAGGAGTGTTTTAGGGACCTGTCTGACCACTGACCCCCACATACATGATTTACATTATTGAGCATTCCTTGAAACTTTGTATTTAATTGTGAATATATGTCTGTGTGTATAAATGTGTGTGTGTGTGTGTGTTTTTTTTATTTGAATTTTCCATAACAAGGATTGTAAATGGAGTACCTTTGAAGATGGGGGTGTATAGCCCATAAAAAACAGATAGGAAATGTGAATACAAATGAGAAAGTAGAAGCAGTTTTGATAGTAAAGTATCCAATTATTTTTACAGCTACATTTTCATCAGTACTTTAAATACTCTGGGGTATTTCATAAAAATAGATGGAAGGGCAGGAGATTTTATTACCTAAGAAAATATTTTAGAAATCCCCCAGTACTCTAAAAGAATATATGCTACAGTAAAAGAATGTAGTTTTAAATATATATATACAATTTTAAAAAGCTGATATTAAAACCCTGATCATAATCCCATTCTTTGAAATTTAGCAGCATTGGTACAAACAGAATTTCAACAGAATTTCTTCAGTTCTTTGCTTGTAACTTGGGAGAGATACTGCACTGGTTCAAAGTTATAGTGCTTTACTTTATAAGCCCAGGAAGGTCTGGAATCTATCCTCTCTTATCTAAATGTTAGCTCAGTCAGAAACCTGGTGCCAAAGTAATATGGGTGGAGCTAGAAACTTTGAATGGCCCTATTAAAAAAACCCCAAGATCTTAAAATTAATGTTTGCATTTGGTGAGTGCCAATATGAAATAATCTGCAATTAAGTAATAAAGACATACTATTTTCAGTTCTATGTTGAACAAATCAAATAGAAGTTTTTTATGAGAAACAGCTTACAGAGATGTTTAAAAGCAAATCATGCCCCATGGAAAGATACAGTACAGGTAGAGTGGATAAGACTGTATTGAAAATCAGAAGACAAAAATGTCATATACAGTAGATACTGTGCAAATGCTATTTTTTAACATTTGCATTTCCTGGAAACAGATTAGTATTGCATTACCCTGTCTTCTGAGCCTAAAAAGCCTTTTGAAAAAGCAACCTAATTTAGCTAGTACATCCCCTGCTATTTACTGTAACCATTTAATATGCATATCTTCAGAAATATTTTAAAAATTATGCACAAACACTGGAAGATACTTTCTTTCCAAAAAATAAATGTCTTTTGCAATCTACTGGGCTTTTACTTCTTTGGTGGAGGATCCAAAGATTTATGTCAAATGTTTCCATGTTGAAGTAAATCTAGAGAAAGAGCTCTTTAGCAGCGGCCAAAAAGTTTTGATGAGGGTCATCTCAAATTTCTTATTGAAGTATCTATACCCTTTACAGGAGCCTACTGATTGCTGATAATAATTTTCATTCTAGTATTAGTAGAGTCTGTAGGACTCCTTTGTCTGAAATCTCTAACAGTTGAAGAATAGGTAGACTGAGTTTCCAGTGAAGTCCTGGCAAGGTGAAAGGAATCCCCATAGAAGGCATAAATTGCATTCATACCTTGCTTCAAAGACAAGCTAGTATAACATAAACCAGACTATTAAAAATTAAATCCAGACCTCATTTTAAAAGTAACACAGTTTCTGTCTACTGCCATCCAGTGAAGAATGCAAATTGTATTTGGCGTAATTTGAGAAGAAGTATTTCCTTTGAAGTTGAAAAATAAGAATTTGTGTAGAACCAGTAGATTTGTGTCCAGATGAGGTTGTACAAAACTTATTTTATCCATTAATGGATACAAAAGATATTCCAGAATTTTGTCATGCAACCTTTGAAACTGGAAGATAATGTAATGTTGGAAATTGGAGCAATGTTGAGGAGGTACTGCTCCGGTACTTTTATGTAAATAAATGTGCTAATGATTTCACATTTTGCATACTTACTGTTCATAATAGCCTAAATGTGTTCGTACTCTTTAGGCTTGAAATTATGACTAATATTCACAAATTGGTAGTAAAATGTTGAAAACCTAAGTAAAACCCACTTGCTAATGGATTTGTTTGGGAGTGAGGAGAGCATGATAGAATTGGCGCCTTCTGTGACAAACAAACTCGAGACCTTACTTTCTGGTTTCTTTCAGAGAAGATGTTTGTTTCACTCATAATGCCTTTCTCACGGTACTGTGAAGAACAGGGCAACTCAATTCAATTTAATTTCATTCTGATGAGGTTAACTTTTGGTTAGAAAATGTTATGGGTAGGGATCTTGCTGTTTTCTTGGATTATGCCCAGGTGGGAGGCAGGGGGTTGTGAGCAGGAGAGGATGTGGAGGTCGGGAGTGGAAAGGGATGCTGTGGTTGTGTTGAATGTGTCTGGGCTGGCTCAGCTCCAGGAGGAAAGGATTTGGCCCCTTCCTCTGACCTTTTCTGGTGTTTTGAGTGTCGCTTTGGGTGCTTATGCTTAGGGATCCTCCCAGGGGAAGGAGAGAATAAATTATATCCTTGTCCCACTGATTTATTCCAAGCTCTGTAAACATTGTTGACACAGAAGGTAGCTTGTGGGCTGAGAGAGAAACCACACACGTGCAGTAGGGCCTATAAAGGGACCAAAAGAAAACATAAGGAAAAGGTTATAGAGAAGAGGAGGCTGGTTTGAAAGGTTTTTAGTTAAAATTTTTGACTGAGGTGTTTCCAGTCTGGAGTGTAGACAAGTCAAATTGTACTGTAACATCTGCTAACATATTTTAGCATCTGTTTGTATGGAAAGGTGGGCATGGAGTTTTAACACTGGAGCAGAATTTGTTTAAAAGTGCTGATGAGATTCAATGTAGTGTAAGATAGAATATCCTTCCTAGGAAGATTGTTAGGTTTTAGAAATTAGTTCAAATTTATCTTCTAGTCCTTGTGCAGTAATTTGGAGCTACATCTGATTCAGATTTTAATGAAAATATAATTTAAAATCACTCTTGTTCCAGAGTTTTGTTAATTTCTAACATTATTCAAAGCTATCAGTATTCAGTGCTTTTGAGCAGCTGAAATTACTTACAATGCTTGTGGAGCTGTAAATAAGTGCCTGTTAAATTAGAGCTGGACAGTAAAAAATCTGGTTTGTGTGTATGAAATTATTTAAAGTAGATGCATATACAAATGAGATAAGCTGAACATGAATGGGGAAAAAAGTAAAATTGTTGCCAAGATATCCTGTGTTTCAGAGAAAAATGCACCCGTATAAATGAGGATGTCATGGAAGATTTGTGGCAGAATTTTCCTCTAAAATCCTAATACAGCCCTTTTTCTAGTTTACCTTAAGAAGGTTGTCAGCATGCTGGAGGGACTTCAGAGGAAACAGCAAAGTATCACTAAGGTCTGTAAAACATGATAAACCAGGAAAGGTGGGATGAATTGTGGTTGAATAGTTTAGGAAAGAAGCAAGGGGGAAAAAAAACCAGAAAGAAGTAGCTGGAGGGAGAGAGGTTGAGGGAATGCTCCTCTCTTCTTCTGGAAGGCTGAGCTACTGCTAGGAAGGTTGAAGCTTGCTGCCAGAAACACTGAGGACAGATAAGCAAAGTTAAGGAAAACTGTAATCATAGTTTCTTACTCAGTTGAAATGGAGGATTCCTGAAAATAAAAATCAGTTTCTTCAGAGCCTGCACTGAGATTGCTGTATGTTAGAAATGCTGTTACTGTTCTTGTGGCAGGATCTGAGCTAAGTTGGGAACATCTGGGGCTAAATTCACAGTACCCCTATCTGTACCTTGTTCTTCTTTTGTCAGCCTGTAAGCCATTTACAGTACAAGTTTACATAATAGTCTGGTTTTTGAAAAGGAAAAAAAGAAATGCACCTATTGACTTATCAAAGATGATGTCACAAACTGTTAAGTCTTGATTTTTTACATATCAATCACAGCTGGCATGACCTTTAAATTTCATTACTATTAATATTCCCTGTCTTCTGGGTTGCTTGATTTTTCATAAGTTCATGGTTTTATAATTGTTTTTCTTTGTTGCCTACCTTTCTTCTGCAATTCTAATTCATGAAAAAGCAACTAATTTGTCCTGATACTAATTTTTCCAGTAGTAAGATGATTATCTTTCATTACAGAAGGGCAGATACTAAAGAATGGATGGATTGGAGTCTTATGTTCAAAACCACTTAATGTTTGACACCAAGGTACCTTTACTTTCAGGAGCTATGAGAGTGTTTGAACTTCTAGAGAGACCTAGAAGTTCTGTAGGCTCCTCCATGAAAGATCAATTCTCAAGAATATTCAGCAGTCACTTTTTTCCATACAGAAACAATTGGAGGTAGCAGGTATGAGAGTGTGAGTGTGAGTTCTGGGTCATGGAGCACTTTTTAAGGGTCTAAGAGGGAAATGAAAAAGCTTTTAAAAAGCTTGCCCTAATTTTAGCTGCTGAGCAGTAGTTTTCAAAGTACTGCTATGCAGCTAACTGGACTTAAAACTCAGGTAACTTGATACATGGCATTCTGTTCCAGCCAGAGGAGGATTCTTTCCTACACTTCTACTATTCAGCATTTTCTATATGCATATATTTTTTGTATACCATAAAAGTTTATGTGAACTGCTACTCAGCATTTACTGTTACTCTTTTGATCTGAGACCTTAGAGAAAGAGATGAGCTGTGAAGGATGAACCAAACTGAGTTTGGTAAAGCTGCATAACATGGCCTGTGCACTATATTTGAAGGATGAGTTTAGGTCTTGGTACTGAAATCCAAACCTTTGCTTTTTTCCACCTGTGTGGGAAATCTGTCCCACTTTGGGTGGCAAATGAAAGCCTAGGAAAGAAAAAGGTAAATTAATTACTGTCTTTTAGAATAATACTTGCACTGTTATTGATTTTAATTTTAGTTAATTATAGAGTTAACTATGAACAAATAAGCATCTGATTATGTTATTTTCTGAAGGTGTTTGTTCTGTGGCCTTTTCTTAGTTCTTATTCATTCTGATCATCCTATTGAGTCAAAACGTAGGGTAATACTGTGGGTACTGAGTATTATTGGTTAGTACTTTCTGCTAATATTTCTTTGATATTTTTACATATATTTTTAGTGTATAATAACACAATTACTGCAATACACAGGAACCATTCCAGTTTTTCTTTAAGCTTTACTTTGAGTAGATAGACTGGTTTATATGAGTTTTCTAAAATCAGTATGCTGATAAATAACCCTAGGAAAAACTTGATTGTATCAGAAAGAAGATTAATTATTGTGAGATGCCTGTGTTTCCTTTGAATAAATATTCATGTTTTCATACTGTTCCTGTTCATTTTGGCTGTCCCTCTGAAAATTCTTTTCCTGTATTTGCTCATGTGTTTTTGTATTCTTCTGATGCTTTCTTTGTTCCCTCTTTCTCCTGTACAACCTGTGAGTTTCAAAGTCAGGGACTCCCCATCTATACTTTGTAATCTCTTAAACTGATTGTTATCTCCATTTCTCCTGTGATGCCAAGCACATGTGTTATGGTTTCAAATATGCCAGTCTCAGTGGTGGTATTTACTGACTAGTAAATTAAAGAGCCATTCTTGGACTTTTTTGGTCAAGTAATGAATCATGGCACATTCTTGAATTCCTCAAGAGAGGGGTGCATGGAAACTGTCTCTTAGGGCTTTTTCTTGGCCTGTGTCCTGCCTGGTAGCAAACAGAGAGTGCCAGCTGAACCAGGGCACAACTGTTCCAGGGATTACTCTAAATTCTAAAGACACTATATGAATGATAACCCATTTGGCACTGGCTGACACAGTGGTATAAATTGTAGTCACTTGTTCCTTATCTGTTTGTCTGCTGTTTTATTGCCTTGCATTTAAATTGCAAGTTCAGTGGAGTCCAGATTTTCTTTTTATGGTGTACATTGCCTAATTTTGTGAGATTTCAGTACATGACTGAGACTCCAACTTGCCTTGATGAAAATAAATTAGTATCCTTATTTAGTGCAATGACATATTATTACTAGGTACCTTTTTTTGTTCCATGTATCATCATTCAGCAGAATCTCAGGTTACTTTCTAGTGTCCTCTGACAGTCTTGCATTCTCTTGTAGACACCTGCAGGTTGCCTCCATGAGCCTCCATGTCTGTATTCACTACATATTAATTTGCTGCTAATCAGCTAAATTACCCTTTTATTTGCCTGTTTGGTTTTCTTATCAGGTATCAAAATGATTAATATATGTATACTCTGTATACTTCTATGCTTATAAAAACATTGTGAAACTCTTTCTTTCATTTTCTCCAGACCTTATAGTCTTTTTCATCCTATGAGTTAGTGTCTTTTCAGTTTGCTTTTGATTATTTTAGTTTTGTGGCCCTTTTTTTAATGGCATTGTGGGCTATTGCTTGACTTAGTTTGATTATTTTACTGATGGAGCCACCATTGAAGGATAGATCAACATTATATTTGTGTGCATTGGACCTTTCTGCTCCTTTCATTTTTTTACACATCCCTCCCCGCCAGCCCCATTTTTAAGAATTTAATATAATGCTTCTGATACCTGATCATGTTTTCTTTTCTGCTCCAAGAAAAAGACTCTTCTAAGGTTTTTGTTCAAAGGGAGGCAGGGGTTTTGTTTTGGCTTGCCATTCAGCTTGAAGACACGTTAAGGACAGGGCAGAGTTTTACAGTTCTATTTTCAGTTTGATAGATGTTTTAGTCTTTCCTGCCTAAGTTTGCTGTGTGAATAGGAAGTCTGCAAGCACGACGTGCAAAGTGTAGTATGCAGCAGTGATTGTTGGTTGGCTAATGCACATGGTAGGCAGGTAGGACCTACATGCTGCTTGCCCAACATGCTGCTAGTCAGTTTGTCACTCCCTCTGCAGGTACCCACTTGCTCTAGATACTGAGAGTTGAATTAGTTACTTCTACAGGTGTTCCAGCACTCTAAATCTCTCCACTTGTACATGTCTAACATCTTAAAAATACCCTTCTCTTATGCATGGGTCCTTCAGCACATACCCTTGACTGACTGCAAAAATTGTGTATGAGGAACTTTCTGATTGTTTAACAACTTCAGCCTTAGAGGTATTTTGTAAGAGTGGAAGTCCTGGAAATACTGTGATGCTATGCAGTAAATGCATGCTCACATCAGTATTGTTTTAGACCCTCAGTAATAAGTATTTTATTACACATTCTTACAATCCATGAGGGAACTTGTAATAAAACATTTTATTTAAAATAACTTCTTTTTACAATTTCTTTCTTTCTGTAAACATGACCTTTTCTATTTTAAAAAAGAAAATAGCAGCATTTTTTACTTCGTGACCTGTGGCTTTGCTGTACCTTATATGCAAATCGGACCAAGTCTAACTTGCTCCATTGAGCAAGTTGAGAAATGTGTATTGTATGGTTTATATGGGCCATAACTAGCATGATATTATTTTGCAATTTTCAATGCAGATCTGCAGAGAATTTAGGGATGTGTTTAAATTCCATTACACAGAGGTTTTGATATCAGGTCCTAGCTTAATATATATGATATTAGTTGGGGGAACTATATGTGGTAAAGGAATAAGTAAAATGGTTGTATTCATAGAATGGCTTGGGCTGGAAGAGACCTTAAAGATCATCTGCTGTGGGCAGGGATCCACACACTAGACCAGGTTGCTCAATGCGCCATCCAACCTGCCCTTGAACATTTCAAGGGATGGGGCATCCACAGCTTCTCTGGGCAACCTGTTCCAGTGCCTCATTACCCTCTGAGTAAAGAATTTCTTTTTAACATCTAATCTAAATCTTTCCTCTTTTAGTTGGAAACTATTCCTCCTTGTTCTATCGTTATCTGCTTGTGTAAAAAGTCACTCTCCCTCTTTTTTAATATTCCCTGGCTACCTCTCACACGTGTAATTCAAGACAAAATGTTTTCAGACATGCATCAACATGTACACATAAATATCGAGAATTTAAAGTTCCAGTTTTTGTAACCTAGTTCTCAATTTCTTAATTCTTTGCTCGGCAATGTGAGCTCCAATTCTAGTTAGCTTTTCTCAAAATGATTGTTGGAAAAAAAGTTCTATTTAAAGCAATTTTTCATGTTATTTTACTAGTTTTCTAAGGAACCAAAGTTCTCAGGTTTTTTTTGGCTTTTCATGGTATAGATTTGTGTAGGATTCAGGGCACACACTTCTTTATTCCTCTAAAATTCAGCGAATGCTCTAGGTCTGCTTAGGCGTTGTCAGTCGCAGTGCAGAAGTCACTTTCTGAATCAAACATGAGCTTTGAAATTTTCTTCTTGCAATAACAAGTCAGTGTATATGTTTTAATGGTTGGCTTGTTATTAATTTTGTTCTTTTAGTGAAAACAGGTACCTTTTCACTGGAAATGTAAACTCTAATATAAATGTAACTGGCTATAAATTCAAAAAAACAGCTTGCAAAACTTTGCTGGTTTTAATAAAGTTTATTAACTAAATAGCGTAAATCAGCTAATAAATATAAATTATCTACAAATATAAAATAAAATTACATCAAAGTTTAATATAGTTAGGTTCTAAAAGTAGGTAAATATTTCTACATTTTTGTGCTATGCTATTAAAACACTCAAGTTCTAAGAATTTATTTTGCCCTGTTGCTCAGAGAAAACAAAAACTGAAGACGTGACCCTTTTTAACCCATAAGTCCACATGTTCTTAAACCATTAAAATTGTGCTTAACGAGCCACTAGATGGAGCAGTCAAATCTCACTTTTTTGTATCAGCCTCTGGGCAAGACAGTTTCTCTATCAGCACAGAGAGAATCTGGAAATGCAGGCACACATTGCTACTTAAACCAGTAATTTAAAAACCTTTTTCAGATCTTATCTCCCTGTGCATTTTTTTCCATAGGCAGATTTATGTTGTCCTGTAGCTTTAGTGTTGCAGATGATGTATGGGACATATTCTGCACGTGGAAACTACACTGACATGAATAGCTCCATGGAAGCAATTATTCATTTCTTCAATTGAGTCCTATCCTCAGGGAGAAAAACCCAAAACATAACAAGGAAAAGGTACTCTTGTGTGAGAATCTTGAGACAGATTTTCAGAATTTGGGAGGTTTAGAGTTACATATTTACATGACTCTGTGTTTATGCTTAAGAAATCTTGGTGAAGTTGCATATTCTCTTCCTACTTACCCAAAGTAGCATTGCAACCTGATTTTCTAATGCATAAGGAACACTTGTTTAATGGGACCACATTATCTGCTTCAAGAATTCTGAGTAAAGTGGGTTCAGGGGTAAAAAGAAAATATACAATGATGTATACTAATGTTTTCATATTCTATGTTTTACTGCAGTTTCATAGCATTGTTAAGACAAGATCTTTTGAGAGGTGTCCACGTTTGTGAATATATTTGCTTATATGAAATAGAATGTATGTGCGCTATTAGAAGGCACTCCAGTGAGCCTGTTCCAGTTAAATACTTTAGGGATCATGATATGTAGCTACAGGGCATTATCCTATAGGTAGGGAATCGAGCTATACTTGATTTAAAATCCTGCAGATTTTTGTTTTATTCTGTGCCTTTGTCATGTCTTTGAAAGTCAGAATGTTCTGCATTAAAGATGGTCAGCAGGTGTCACAAGAGAGGAAATGTCATTCTGAAGCAGCTGGATACAGTCCTTGGAGTGCCTCAGCTCTCTGAGGTGGGAACTGCAGATCCTGGCAGTGATGTCCTGTCAGTTTTGGGTAGGAGTGACACACAGCTTTGCAGAGCAGGAAGCTCATGCTGTGCAAAGCAGCACTCCCATGTGACTCTCTTTAATCCACGTGCACTCATACAGTTCTTGGCTGAATTATGAGATCAGCAAAAACTTCTGCTCTGGCAGTGAATACTAATCAGTGGTATGAGCTGAGGGCTGGTGATAGCCATGTTTCTTCCAATTCTACAAAGTCCTGGGTCATTCACAATTGTAATGCCAGCTCTTGCCTGTGGTGCTCCAGAGCAATACCACAGCAAATCAGTGTAACTACTTATCAAAATACATGGTATGCCAAGGAACTTTGTATTCTCTACAAGGTCAGATTTTACATAACACCTAGTATAACAGTGACTTGGACTTACAGATAAAATAGGATCTTACAAAGGAACTCAGAAATACAATTTTAAATAGATGTAGATTCTCAAAACTTTCTGGTGTTTGCTGTTTCTGCCAATATTTGTGCAATGTGCTGAACCTTATCAGTGTACTCAGGTAGGTTCAGTTATTGGAGAAGCATTATGGATTTGCCAGTAGGGGAGTTGTCATTCTCTTTAAGCAGAGACTCTCTGGGGGAGGGCAAACAAGTCCCCTATGAATGGAACTGGAGCTGAAGATTTAGGAATAAATCCAGTTGTGCTGCTGCTGGCTCTTTTCCACACAAAGGTTGCTCTGAAATCAGTTATAAAACAAGTTGGTTAATCTGTTGGTTAATCAAGTTTTAAATATCACTGCTAAGAAAGTCTTAGGGAATGGCATTAATTTTTCCAGTGAGTAGTTGTTTTTTTTTTAAACAAATGTACCATTTACATTTTGATTTCTCTTTAAGTATATCCTTAAAAATTCTAATCTATCAGCATTGTTTCCCTTAAAAAGGAAAGCCTGCAACAACAAATATTGATATTAATTTTAGGCATGTTGCCATCATAACATCAGTTATCTGTGGATCTAATCTTACTTTGCCCTAGAAAATTTTTATAAGGATTAGGAATGAATTTTCTGACAATGCTTAAACAACGTGGTCACTGTTAAAGCCTGCATTTAGATGTGTGGTTTTAGTAATTTGTTTTGTTTTGTTTATGTGGATGGTATATAACACTTTAAAGTAATTGAAAATGCTGCTTAATAGAGGTTCCTTTTGGAATGGTCATTATGTATGGTACTGCTGCTTTAATTTCTAGGTTTAAACCTGACATGTTATAGAATTAAAGCATCTGGGAGGAGTCCCAATTGTAGAAGGATTTGAAAATTAAACCACGTCTACATCCACTTCGGTAATAAGGAAAAGTAAAGGAAAGAATGTGAGTTAAATGGTCAAATTTATCCTAAAATACAGAAACAGAATAAACTAGTGACACACAGATGTCTGTCACCCATGGCTTTATGTATAACCTTTCAATCACAGCCTACACAGCAGTTAGTTCAGAACCTGTGTAGTCTTTTGGTTTTTACTTTGTAATGGACGCAGAGAGTTTTTGAAGGGGGAAAAATGTTGTTTAAAGGGATTTTGGTAAGGCTATGTGACTGGATTGAATAATCTGTAATGACATTGTCAGCTTAGGTTGATTCTCCTATTTTTGCTGTAGTCCGAGTTTGAGGGTGATGCGTTTTGCTTGACTTCTGTTTTGGCAGGAAAAGTCAAGTGCAGGTAGATGCCTGCAGCCTCTTCCTACAGGCTGAAGTGATTGCAGCATTTTGTGCTGTGAGTTCAAGCCTTTACCGAGCGTGGCTGTCAAAAGTGCTGCTGGCATACCTCCCCTTCAAAGCAGCCTGCACTGCAGCAGGCAGGCAAGGGACTTCAAATATCGGGCTTCCACATCCACAGTGCAGTGGGGTGTGAGGGCTGGGGGAGATCTGCCCCTGGGGAGACAGTAAGACAACAACTAGAAACACTAGTTAAAGTGGGGAACAGAAAGAGTATTTTGATGCCACTGATCAGTAAATGGAAAAGCCGGTGCCTGCGTATTGGTCACTGTTTAACTGAAAACATCTGGCTTTGGTTAGCAAGTAAAAAGCTGAGCAAATTGCTTGAATTAGGGTCTGTTTAAGATGACCTTTGTCTCTAACAAAATGCTATCCAGCAGATCCTCTATAGATATTAGAAGTTAATATGTTACTTACTGCCCTTGTCCTGAAGAAAAATGCTCCACAAAATCTCCTTACGCACAGAGGTCAATTCATCATCTTATGATGTCAGAGGAAGTCCAGAAATCCGTAAATCTGACTGTGGCTGCCCTGTTATATTTGCACTGATGTTCTCTCTTGATGTCACTAGATCCTCCTCAGTGACGGGCAATTATCAAAATGAACTATCTGAGGAGTTGATGACTTTTTTTGGTAGATAAGGTAACTAAGATAAATGCATTGCAAAATTACCGAATCATGGAGGTTGGATAGCAAAGATCTCAGCCACTGCACTTATGGAATTGCAGCCCAGCCTAGGTTTTCCAGTGTGAGTGTTCCACTTGTCTCTTTCCAGTTTCACTGTCATGATCATCTTCCTCAGAAGAATCAAGAACAATCAAGTCAATCATGGGTGAAGGAAGGGGAAATGAAACATCAGTGGCAGCACAGTACTGAAAAATTGACAGTGGAACTTGGAATGCTGGATACAAAAGCAATAAATAGCAGAGTGTTTCTTTACTGACTCTTTTAGACCTTGTGTGCTTGAAGGGGTTCCTGTCACTTGGTTGTGCAGAAATGCTCTTCTGTCTTTAAGCCTGCTGCAAAATGGTGGGTGATGTTCTGTAAAACTCCCCTAGAGGACCTTTAGAAACAGTGTGGTCAAGCCATTATTCTGGGATACCGGTGGGAGGCACACCACAGTCTGCTCCCAATGTGTGCTTGTACATGGTGTTATTCAGACAGATGCCAAGTTACTTTGTTTTCATTTTGAATTGATTAGGTTGGATCAAGGTTTGTATTGAAAACTGTGAAGCAACAACAGCATGACAATGATTTAGCCCAAGCTAAATAAAAGACCAAACTTATTAGCTTCAGCATATTACTGTCTTGATGTGACAACCCAACTTCTGCCTTGGTGCTTTTTAAATTTTTTTGTTACATGGCTAGGAATATAAACAGAATATGTTCATGCCTGAAAGGAAAGGAACTTCGATGAACTCTAACAAGTTTGATGTGTGTTTAAGGGCAGACATTTCTTTAAGAAGCTTTATGTCTTCTTCACCAGAGGTTCTTAACCTCCTGTTTTTTTCACTAGTTATGAAAGATTTCACAATTGGTGCTATGTCGATCTGTAACCCCTTCTTCAGAAGTGTGTGAATATATATATTTGTATATTTATGTATAGAAGTCTTTCTGTGGTAAGTGGTCGAACATTGTCTTTGCAAAGTTGTAACTATTTTGCCAGACAGTCTGAAAAAGAGCCTGAAAAACATTCAGTCTCTTCACTGGGCAACACTTTACTGAAGAGGAGATGTACTTATGTGCCAAGTGTTTTAATTAGCCCAGTCTTAGCTTAACGCTAAACTTAAGCCCATCAGAAGCAAGTATGTTTTTTCTAATGAGTTTAATTCTGGATGCACAGCCAAAGACTACTTCAAGTTTTCTATGATCTCAGTAGAGCTTTTTGTGGTGTGGAGTGCTGCTAGCAGAGCAAAAGAAAGCCTTGTTTCTTCCCCATGCATCTTTGTTCTGGTTGTTTTTAATGTGTCTAACATTTTAGCAGCAGTCAAACTCCAGTCCTTTGTCCATTACTTAAATCAAGTGGTTAGGTCAGTTTTCCACCCACTTCACAGTTCACCAGTCAATCCATAGCTCTCTGATTTGGCTGGAAGGATATTGTGAGAGACTTGCTTGGAAGGTGTGCTCTAGTTAAATTAAACAACATCTGCTGCTCTCCCCTTGCCTGCAGATCCAGAAACCATATTGGTCAGGCAAGATTTGCTCTTGGTAGAGCTATGCAGGTGGTTCCCAGCTACCTTCTTGGCCTTCATGTGCTCAGGACTGCATTCCAGAAGGATTTACTCCATAACCCTCTCAGTATGTAGATTCCCAGTCCTTTTCCTTGCCCTCCTTGCAGAGGTATGGGGTTTAGCTTGTCTAGGCACTGTTCATCTCCCACTGTAGCCAGGACCTTTTGAAGCAGATCAGACAGGGCTACAGTGCATGTCACATACAATACTTAATATTATATCTAAGAGTCCTGCAATGGTATTTGAGTATCTTCCCCATTGTAACTTGGCTTTGAGGTCTGGAGACTCTAACATGGATCCTTTTTGTTGTTTCTCAGACTTTCTAATTTATATTCCAGATTTGAGCAAAGGGGTTTCTTGACTTGAATTGCTTTTTTTTTATGCTAATAAATTAAGCTTGGGAACATTCTCTGGCTTTCCTCTTTCCAAAAGAATGTTTTAGAACTTTTGGTTTAGAGGACAGTTGCATTTTCACCCAGGCATAAAGCTGAACGGTATAGTCAATGCTTGGAATTTGTTCTCTTAGAACTTGAATAATGGTGGACTTGTGTCAGATTGAACAATCTCATGCTTTTCTGATGGTCTCAGAAGGTTTTATAAATGCAGGAGTATCATACACAGATTAAGACCTAGAACAGCTATTAGCAGGGATATTATGAAGGACTGAAATATGATGTCAAGATCTAACTATCAGATGCGTATTTTAATGTGCCTCAGAAGATAGTAGCAATAAAATAATTTGCAAGAGTAAAAACCTGCAGGGATTATGAAGCCAATGCTGTCCTGAGCAAAGTTTGAAAGTGTGTTATAACTTAATAATGTATTTTTACTAGGAAAATGGAATGGCGCCCAGATTTCCAGTTAATTTCCTACTGTTTTGATATCATTAACGGATATAAAAATAAATAGACCAACTGTTAGCACTTGATTCTCAAGCTGTCAGATGAGCCTTTGGGGCAGCTGGAAAGGCTCGATGTGTCTGGGGCTGGGAGGACTGAAATCCATCCTTAGGGCTGTGCAATGGATGCTGGAGTTGGTGGTACTGTACTTTTCTGCAAAACGCCCCTTCTGACCTCAGAATATTCTTCTGTTGCTCCTCTCTTCCCTTACGTTTCAGCAAATACTTGCAGACACCTCTGCCATCTGAAGCTGTTAGGCTGGGCTGCCTAGGCAGGGCTTGGGCAGAACTCATGGCCAAGGATAGCAGTGGGCAAAGTGAGCATTGGGAACTGCCTGCTGGAGGAGCAGGGAAGGGTTATCACATAGGGGAGTGGGAGACAGTGAGAGCTTTAACAGCACCATGAGGCACAAACAACCTTTCTAAATGCACTTGGGAAAGCAGTTCTTTATTCTTTTCACAGACACGTGTGCCGTGGGAATGACAGGAACACTTGAAATTCAAGTCAGAAAACAAGCCCCATATAGTGCAGTCTCATTTACAAATCCTGAGGTTGTAGAAAGCGAGAATTTTTAATCTGTTGATTTGCATTATGACAAATCCCCTGCCTTGTTCAGTATGTGCAGTCAGGTGAGGTGAGGTGAGTGTTCAGGACCAGGTTTGCTATGTTCTGACAGTGACACAAAGCCCTCAATGCCTGCCCTGGCAGAAGAGGAGGTCATCCTTCAAGGAGTAATGCAGAAGGCTCAGTGGATGTGCTGTGGAAGCATCAGGCATTTGGCATACTTGGTCTTCTGTTTCTTTTGCAAGAAATGTTTCTGGCTTTAGGAGAAAGCTGGGTATATGTTCCTTGGTCAGTAGAAGATGATCTCTGTCTCTTGAAATATATAAAGACTGGACACTGTCCTCTTCCAAAAAACCATCTAACAAGGGCATGTCCATGAAAAAAGCAGGGTTAGACAGTTTTTTTCCCTCTTGCTGATACAGTGCTACTGGGGACAGTTAAAGTTAGCAGCAGCCATGGATTTTCTGTGGCTTTTGCTATTGACTGACATATGGGAGTGTGACAGAGAGCGTTCAGTACCTTGGGTTTGATCCAGAATTACAGGGGAACAACTTGATTAAAAGGGCATTTTCATTATTACTGATAGATCCATATATTGTTAAGTATGAAAGAGCTATAAGCCCTTATTAGCTTTACTATCTATATTTTATCCCCTCTAAGCATCTCTATGTTTGCTTTTCTTTCTCACATTTTAGTTTCTAAACAGCAGGTTTTTTGTATTTTGGATGTCCTGCACTGTATTTTGGAAGTCCCGCAGTATGCAGATGGGCTGCAGAGAAACATCTGTTTGTATAAAGGAAGACTATCTCTGCCACAGAAAAAGTTTTATTGTATCATCTGGATACGATTACAGTAGATGAAATACTTTAGTAAATTCTATTAGCTATAATTCTTTAATCGTCTGGCTTTTGCAAATACAGGTTCTGCTTTTCTGTTTTATCTTGAACATGTAATTTGGAATACAAAATGTTATTTCCTGGGGGCTTTTATTTGGAGTACATTTTTCTTATGTTAAATTATGTTCCATGCACACATCTATAATATATAAAAAGAATTAAATTATCCTATTAATTTGTAAAAAGTGGTAAGTTTTTCTTCAGGCCATTTATATTTTCAATATGCTAGAAGTAAATCTGCAGCTTGAGACGTTTTACATAAATTAAAAGAGCCACATTTCCTTTACACAATTGCTCTGTCTGTGCAGTTGATTAAACTTGTTCAGTGCACCACTGCTGAATATAAATAATAACTGCAGCAGTAGTATTGATTACTTAAGTGCCTGAGGTTGTGTCTACTGTTGGCTTTAAAGCACTAAGAAACTTCTCTCCTGATCTATCCANTTCCTAAAACCATTAACTCCTTCTAAAGACTGACACTCCTTGTCATTGCAGCGACTGGGTAGGAACTAATGCAGTAATCGATGCTTGCACTCCACTGCAGAGATCTGTTTTGATGACAGCAGCTCTCGTTAGCCCTGTTTGGTGTCAGCGGTGTCGAGTGTTTGACACTGCAGAATATATTTGGCTTAGGATCAGGACGCAAGGACCTTATGACTTCTTTTACATCGTCTCCTTCGCGCTGGAGTGGATTTTTGCTGGCGTTACGGTTTTGCTACAGTTGCAGGCTGGATTCAGCAACCCAGTAGATGCCAGTTGTGCTTTAAACGTTCTCTTGCTGAAGCTGCTATGTTTGCTGGGTTTCTTCAGTTTCTGCTCCATACGTTGCATTCAGGGACAGGTAAATAAGGAGTTATATAGTGCTGAGGTTTTGCTTGTATTTTTATATTTCATATTTTGAAACAAAAATTATGTCCTTTTATGAACAGATTTATTTAACTGTTCAATTTTAGTGGAGATGTTTTATCCTCGGAATGTAAAGTGTTAATTGTAGCCTATATTCAGCTTAAAGAGGGAATAAAGAACCATTTTGCTTTTAAGTCTGTGTTTCAGTTATGTTTAGATTTTGAAAGCTCATGTGTTAAATATAATCTGACAGTAGTGATGCTATGTGGAATGAGCTTTTAAACAAAAATCTGTATTTTGAAAGTGCACATCAAAATAAAAATGTGTATCTGAAAAGTAGTAATAATATTCCTATTGCATTATGACTCCTGCATTTTGGAAAAGTCAAGGATAAAGAATTTGGAAATTTACTTCAGGAAACAAATGAACATTCCTGTATATTATTTCTTTTTGGCAGAAGACAATTGACAGGTCCTTGATCCCCTGAATTATTCTATTCTTAGGAGCTTTAACAAGTTCAGAATGGAATGTGATTCTGTTACTTTTCTTTATGCATATTATTTAGGGATAAAATCATCAAACTCATGTACATGGAATAAAAATATATTTAGCATAAGATACAGTTACAGTTGTAATAATATATGGGTTATAATGAATGTACAGTTCTGGTTATTTTGTACATTATTTCTGCATGGTCATATTTCTGCATTGCACTTTCTGATCAGGGAAGGACATCAGCTTTTCCCTTCTGTATTTGAAATAAGGTCCTCAGCTAAATCACAGAGGGATCACAGGGGAAAGTTAGAGGAAGGATTCAACGTTGCAAGTTCCTTGGGGATAATGCAGTGTTATGAGAATAACAAGTACCTTTAAATCCTGTATCTAAGTGGTTGATAACACTGTCTATAAAAATTGATTTTGAAAAGTAGTTTTTTCATAGGAGAATTAATCCTAAAGATGTATGATAGAATAAGTAATGAAAGAGGTTTTATCCTCTTGAAAATAATGTGTTAGATACTATATTTCAAGACATACATATTAGAAATGTATTTAATTTCAACAGAGCTTAGAGGAGTAATAGAGTTTACTGAGGGCAGAATACTGAGTGATGCATTGGAGAAAATGTGATTTAGTAGCAGTCAAAACAGAGATGGAAGTGCAACAGCAGCAGGAATATCAGGAAGACAAAATGCTGAGGTTGGGAAGAGACAATGGTCAGCCTTGGCTCTGCATGGAGTTTGAAGGACAAGGCTGGGGAAAACCTTTGGCTAAGATAAAAGCCTTGCACTATCTCATGCTTAATGTGTTGTTTATAGCTTCATAAAGAAGCTAAATTCAAGCTTTCCACTGTGTCGATGGCTGTAAACTGCATTCCAGAGATCTCTTGCACATCTTGGCTAAAGTAGATGAAAAAGGTGAAACAGGATTGGGATTGAGAAATACAGAGCAGTGACACCCTGCGTTGCAGTGATTATAGGCTGTGCTGTGGGCAGTGGACAAACAGCAGCATGTCTTCAGCCTTTGCAACAGCACGGATCTGGGAGAGCCAAAAGATGCTTTAAAATTACACGGGGCCCACAACCCCTGACTATAGAGATATAGTGGACTATTAAACCAGGCTATCTATAGCTCTCTGTCCGTTAAATTTATATTATCTCTCCAGCATAATGACACTTCAGTATACTAAATACTCCTTTCTGAAAATTGAGCTGTGTGCTGCAAGGACAGAACCTGGGAGAAAGAGCTGTCACCAAGGTCAGCTCTTATGTCAGGGTATTGGTCAAGTGCAAGGCTGACCAAAAGACAAACCATGATGGACAATAAAACAAAACAAAGTCCTCCAAGCTAACAACAAAACCTTAAGTTCCTCACCAGTCTGACCTTTGGAGGCATTTTGTAGCAAAAGTAGGAAAGACACTGGAGTCTTGGTCTCTGGCCAACCCTGGAACTCCCAAAGAGTGAGGGTAGTGCTTTTCCAACAGCAGCCAGGCTTCTATGCTTTCCTCTGCTGTTTCCATTGAGATCAGTCACATCCACCTCATCATCTTCTGCACTGCTACTTCTCAACTGGTGGATTTATCCCTGTTTCTACACTGTTTATCCTGGTCTGAGTGTGGAGCCATTTCCTTGCCTACTCTGAGTCTGATCCTCCTTTTCCAATTTGTTTTTTCTAGTTTGTCAGGATAGCTTTGAAGTCTGGTTCTGGCCTCCTATAAAAATCCATTCCTTTGTCCTTGGGGTCAAATCTAATATGTTTCTGTTTCATTATATAGAACAGTAGTGTGAGTGTTGACTATTACTATGTTCCAGACAAACGCTACAGACCCTGCTTAATGATTACTTCAGAGGGTATTTGTTACCAATTTTAGCCAAAAATGATTACAATGTATTTAGAATATTATTTTCTAAATAGATTTTCACCTTATGCTAGACACTTTTTCTGGTGTGGTTCTTAACATGGCATGCTCATAAAACAGAACTCCTGCTCAACTGAATGTATTTGACATCTGCTGATAGAGCCAAATAGTTTTAGATTCTTGCCATAGTATTCTAGATTGGCAACTACTTGGTACTAGATACCAAGTAGTAGGGACTGAATACTTGCAGAATTATCTCAGTTGTTTTTGCATACTATGCTATTTGCATTATGTTTTGTGTTTCTGATTTTGTCTTGTGTGCTTCCTGGTACTTGATCACTGTTAGTGACACACTGAAAGTGAACTTTTCGTTGATTCTTCCAGAAAATGAAACATTTATGATTTAGTTGGTCAGTCTTTGACTGCATTTCTTCCTCTTCTGAATTGAATTGGGCTGGTTCTGCTTCTAATATTGGTATTATTTCTTAAATACTTCCATGATTGCTGGACTCCTTTTGCTGTTGTGGCTGCTTCCTTATTTTCTCTAAGGCTGGAGTGTTTTGGTTTGGCTATTTGGCATTGGTGTGGTTTTTTTGTTTGGTTGGGGAGTTTTTTTGGTTGTTTTTTTTTTCTGTTGTGTTTGTTTGTTTGTTTGGTTGGTTGGTTTTTGTTGGGGTGGTTTTTTGTTTGGTTTTTTTTTTTTTGTTTTTGTTTTGGTTTTTGTTTTGGTTTTTTTTTTTGGTGGGTTTTTTTTTGGTTTGTTTTTTGTGTGTGTGTGTTGTGTTTGGGGTTTTTTTTTGTGGGAAGGTTTTTGGCTTTTTTTCTGCTCTGCTTCATTCCCTTTTTGAAGATCATGAAGTTTATTCATGTTCACATTCTTAACTATTTCCTCTCTACTGGTGGGAAACAAAACTCCAAAGATCAGTGAGCTCTCAGAGTTCTCCAGAATCTCCAAAGATTCTCCCTGCAGTATTCCCCTCTGGAGAAACAAAACCTCTCATTATCTTCTAATGCAGCATAATTGAGGATACACATGAATGATAATTAAAAAACCCAAAACAAACAGAAACAACAACAAAAACAAAAAAAAAGACGAAATCAACAAAAAACAAAACAAAACAAACCCCTCACCAGGCTTAATCTTCCTATTTTGGTCTTCTGGATTATGGCCCCATCATGGTACTGCTGAAATGCTTTTCTCTTTCATTAGAGAATTTAATCTGCTGTATTTCCTTCTACAGGCTTGAAGCTCAGAACAACCAAGAGCCTGGTTTTTTCCCATTCTCAGACTTTCTTTTTCATTCGATTATTAATGATTTCCCCCAGTCTTCATGAAGATGAAATTATGAATTTGATTATGCAATATAATCTTGTTGTTTGGCAAATATCTTGTGCAGGTGTGTGTGATGGACTCTGTGTATGTTGGACAACAGAAAGGCTCAGTGTCTTTCTCCCTTTCCCTGGTCCTGTGGATAATGAGAAGCTTTGCTTTCATTTGCAGTTGTTTTTATCAGCATTCTATAAACACTGTGTGTTTTCTTCTGTATCTGAGCAGAAATGCCTTTCTTCTTTCCTCACAGTGTAGAAAATGTGTGTTCAAGTAAGTTTCTCTGGGCATTGCCTGTTTTGGTAACCTATTTGTAGTGTGTGCTACTGGGGCACTGATGCTGTACCTGGGCGTTGTATCCATGGGACTTCTAAAGTGTGGGCTGCTGCTTTACAGCCTTACATTTTTTTCCTGTTTTCTCCATCCTTGTTAAAATTTCTAGTTATTGACAGTATAGAAACAGTGTGGGATTTGATTAGAGTTTATTTTCTGCTTTGATTTTTAATGATAATTTGTTAATGAATCAGTTTTTAACAAATACTAAAATAAAAAACTTAAGATTTTTAAAACTCTCAGGGGAAAAATACCAAAGGAGAGCAAAATTAGCCTTTTATTTTGCAATCAACACCTACTCAATTGCTTTAATGTGCACAGGAGATTGGGAAAAAAAACTACACCAACCCACAGGAAAAAAAATTGTGTTATGCTGAAGAACAGCATGGTATATTTGAAGTACTGGGAATTCTTGCAGAACAGCAGAAAAAAAATGAAGAACTTGTCAGGCTTTTAGTGTATAAGATAGCTATGTGTAGATATGTATACAAAATTACAAGACCATGTGACTTTTTGAGACAACTTGCTATACATTTTTCAAATTTCATTATATGCTGAACAAAAATATTATCAAGAAATCATATCAAAACTAAAAGTGTTAGATTATAAGAAACAGGAACTCAGTGAAACTGTTGACACAAGTTAGTGTCAATATTGAGTTGTAATTAAATAGTACTAATAAATTTATTCAGAGAAGGTCTAAATTTCCAAAAGGAGATCTCCTTCCATCCATCTATAAATTTAGATTCCACTCAAGAGAGTGATCCCAGTCAGAAAAATCAGATAAAAATGAAGCACCAAAATTTTCCTTAAATCCTTAAATGCCATAATATCAAAATCAAAATGTTTGCCTGTTGATTTTAAGTTCCTGGTGCTAACCATTTTTCTGGTGTCCTCAAAGAAATAGTTTTAATGAACTTTGTAAAATAACTTCAAGTTTAATGGAAGTTCATGCATCTTGCTTAATATTTTACATCTCTAAGTCTGCCACACTTTGTGATGGCTCGACAAAATATGCTTTTGAGGACCATCCTTCTGTGAATCATACATATTCTTGGGCTCACATGCTTGTAATAAGATTTACACATCCTCAGAATAGCAGTTAAGATGGTCTTTGAGATAAAAATAAGAATCTAGCTGGAAAGGGGTTGGTGAACTGTAGAAGACTCTGGGTGTTTGAGTGAAGTTACAAAATAATGCTGGCTCAGGGAGTTCATGAGAAGATTCCCTAGACATTCAGGAAACTTAGAACAGCCTTCTTTTTATGTCCCTTGTGTCCATGTTAAAAATTTAAGAAACATTCAAAAATCCTCAGTTTGTTGCTTGACTAGATAGGCTGTGATTTTTGGCTTTAAAATTCCATTGGCAAGATTAGTAACCCTTGCTTTCAGTAATTTATAAAGCCTTGAAACAACCCTAAAGTAATTCAGGTAGGAAGTCCATTTTGCAAAACATAGAAATGGACCCAGTTGTTTTTGTGTGGGAAGGTCTTTTGCAAGTCTATCTTTTGAGAAATCTTCAGCCATCAATCAACACAAGTTCAATACTTTGTTATAAAAAACTATTTGTCTAAAGACTGTATACCTAGTTAAAAGCAAATAATAATCTATGAAATAAAAAGTCTTTTTAAAATAAATACCTGGATAAAAAACTCATACTATATTTTAAACAGTTCACAGAAAATTTATCTTATGCCCAGATAAAGAAAAAAAGAGTACACTGAAAGACTTCTTTATAATCAGCAACTGACAAATCATTTCTTTACAAAATAAAAAATAATTATGAATTTGCAAACTCTTGTAAAGAAACAACCTTGCCATGGTAATTAGGGGAGAATTCAAAGGGATTTTCCTTTCCGCTAGACTTTAGCTTAATATTAGTGCCCTTAACTATCTAGATAATATATCAGAAGTTCACTACTTCCTTGTCTAATTATTTCTGTATTTCTGGTTTGCAAATATCAATAACATCACTTTTTTCACAATGTAACTACCACTTTAAAAAAGATTATTAAACTAAGGAGTTTTTTTCAAACAAAAAAGTATTCATTTTGTATGAGAAAGAGTATGAAATGTCCTTATCTTCTAAACACAAAAGTTAGGAATAACCATTTACTTTCAGTTTGTATTGAATAAGCCTAGGTTGTCAGTTATCTAAATCTGAAAGCCTAGTGCTGGATAAAGCTGTGTAGACCTTTTTACAATGGTTTTTTGTTACTCAAAAATTTAATTAAGATTTAGAAAATTAATTTTATATCTCATCATTAAATGAAAATGCTGAAGTAAATACTAAATTGAGGGAGCAATTTAAAAGGCTAGCTCTAGTTTTGGAGTTCTGTGCCACATCTGTATCTGAAATAGGAGTACCATATATATCAGTTGTCACTTCTAAGGTGTCCTAGTCTTTATTTTAACTTTGGAGTCTTACAGTATGTTAATATTCATTGCTCAGGACATTTGCCAGCAGAGAACTAAAGTCCAGTGCAATTACATATTTTCATTACTAAAGAAAATCTGAATTTCACAACCTTCGTTGCATTCTTCCGACAAAGGGCATGAGCCAGCTTGCCCTTGAACTGTGTAGATAGTGAAACACAGATCTTGTCCTGCAAGGATTTAAGTTCTTAGCTGTAGACATCTGAAGTGGGCTGGTTTGAGACTAAGAGATAACGAGCACTTTTTATGAAACTTTCTGTATAAATAGGCAATAGGTAGCTTTTGAATTCTCTGCTTGCCACATGAATGCGAGGGCTGTTTGCCAAGCCAGGGTACTTACCTATTTTCTTTATGTGGTTAATTAGCAGCTTGAACTAGAATGATTTAAGCATATGTTGTTTATACATTGAGTTATTTTTCTGATAAAATGATAGAATTTTTTTTCCTTTGTGTGGAAGTACTTGCCTGCTTACCAATAGGAGGTACCACATCTGTAACAGCAGCTCACCAGAGAGATTTTCCAAGCAGCCAGGGGTCAGGTTAGGAAGGCTAAAGCCCTGATAGAATTAAGTCTGGCTGGGGACATCAAGGGCAACAAATAAAGTGGCTATAGGTGTGGAGACTACAGAAAATGTGGACTCTCTTTAGAAGGAAAGAGGAGGCCTGATTACCTGGAATATATATGGAGAAGGCTGAGGTACTGAATTACTTTTTCCCTCGGTCTTCACTGACAAGTGCTCCAGTCACACTGCCCAGGCTGCCACAGGCAAAGGCAGGAACTGGGCGTTCAAGAAACTGCTCACTGTAGCAGATCAGGTTTGAGACCATCTAAGGAACATGGAGGTGAACAAGTCCATGGGGCCTGATGAGATGCATCTGCTATTCCTGAAGAAACTGGTAGATGAAGTTGCTAAGCCACTGT
>VZTR01010018.1:23526-43244 GCA_013400775.1 Chaetops frenatus
ACTTTTTATTAACTAAAAAAATAAAATATCTGGAGCTTAGTCTCTTTCTTCTGCATATATGCAGATCTTCAAGATCCACTGGGAAAAGAACATGCATTAGCAAAATATCATTAATCATATCCATCTGTCTCTCTACTTATTCACTCACAAAATTGCAGTAAAATGTGTAGCTTAATACACAAAATGTTGTTTAATGTCTAGATTTAACCATAAATTACAAATATTTGCAGAACATTAAACTATATTATGTCTATTATTCTGAATTTAATTTTCCTCCTAATGAAACAACATAAAAAACTTATCTGCTAACACTACTTCAAAGGTACTATGGTAACATGAGTAATGTTGTGAAAGTAATATTATTATAGAAGCCCCTAGGAACTCTATAAAATTAGAAGACAGAGGAATAAAAACTGGAGGGGAAATTTCAAATTTGTTTGTTTGTTTGTTTCTTGAGGGTATGAAAAATTAGAAAATAATAAAGAAGATACCGATCCCAGAAGACAATGGAGGGAAGGTAGAAGGAGTGTCAGGATGCTAATGTGCAGGAAACACGAAAGCTACAAGTTTAGATGAAAGGATGTTCCTTTCTCCTCTACAATATCCTTTCTTCCCTGGCAAGTTTTGTTGCAGAAATGAAAGAGCCAACAAAGCAGCAAGGTGTGTAACATCTCAATTCCATGGATTCCATCAGAAGATGCAACTGCATATCTTAAAGAAACTGTAGGGTGTTTCTCTTGTATTGGGGTGGAGCAAAAGAAAGGATAGAGGGCATGACATAGAATGAACACTGAAGGAGACTGACAAAGTCCTGGAGCAATTTAGTTTGGGAGAAATATCTGAAGATCATCTAGTCCAAGTGTTTACAGGAAGAGTGGTTTACTTCAAAGACAGGTGAGATTGCTTAAGAGTCTTTGTCAAGTCAAATTTTGAATGTCACCAGGCATGGAGATAAGTCCAATTTTCATTTTTGTCCACCCTTATATGCAATATGAACTTCTGGCAGAGGAATTTAAAATATTGCTGGCAACTGTCAAAACCAAATACGCTCAATGAGATGATACGTTTTATTGTGTTTTATCACATTTTGATGTCTTATTAAAACAAAATCATGGGTAAAACTGAAACAGAGCCTGACACACTACTAAGACAGGGTGGCTGATCTTGTTTGATGGCTTCTTGTGAATTCTGGACCCTTACTATGTAGTTTATGTAATCTGGACTTCTTTGCCAAGATAGAACATCAGGCAATCCAGAGACGGTGTCCTGAGCCTGTCTCTTCTGTCTGAATGCATCATGGCCTCACAAACATGTGGATGGGATATAAAAAGACAGAGAATTTAGTTAATTTATCCCTTCTCGAATCCATGTCTAATCTCACAGTGTAGATATTTTGGTTTCTGTTAGATGATTTAAGTACCTGAGTGCTTCACTAGGTAAATGTGAGAAAAAGAATACGTTATACCTTCTCATATTCATGCTCCCTGAGAATGGATGCACAGCCACATTGGAAATGCAGTCAGTGCATGGGATTCTTATACATCACAACCATTTCTTACATGGCATCTTTGTGTCTGAGGGTGTTTTACTGATCTGAACATAGAAATTAGAGCATCTGCCTGTTTCTGAGGTTAGAAAAAGGCCTGTCATTTACGACCATTTTATATGGATCATTTCCAACTGCCTGTTGCTGTGTTTCAAAGTCATAGAACACAGATCATTAGCTGAAATTAAAATTGCCTGTGCACATATAAAAAGCATAAAGGCCAACATGATTTTGTGTAACAAAGAATAGCATGCTTAAAATATACCACACTTGACATATAACGACATGATGTAACAGAAACAATCCAAAGAGGGGAGAAATAGAAAACAAAGATTCCTTTATTCAACTCTGATTTACATAACATTTTTACACAGATATATTTAAATTCCTCAAGCTATAACCTAAACAAGAGACTACTACTAAAATCTGATTTTGCGTAATAGAAGTTTTAGCAATTATAATTATTTTAGTCTTTAACCTCTGTTCTCATAGCTCTTGTTGTTAAGAAAATGATTTAAGATTATAGTATACTATATTTGAGAAGAAGAGGTAACGTGATGTAGAGGAGTATAAATTACGGTAGGAACTTTAAATAATTGTGACCTGCAGACTTCCAGAAAATGAGAAATCTTAATATAAAATCAGCAGCTGCTTGTCATTCACAAAGATGAAACTGCACAATGGACTGTCTGATTTCAACACTGCTCAATAATAAATCAACAGGCCAGATATGACTCAGAGTCCGCTCATAAATTTTTCTTTTGACATGGAACATGGAGACACAAGGAAAAGGAAGGTAGAAAAGACAAAAGGAGATAAGTAGCAAAACCATGCCTCAAGTGGCTTTCTGGTCTATTACTCTTAGACAATTACATTAAATATTAGGTAGTGAAATTACTGACAAAAAGAGTGTGTTAAACAAACATGCTGTAATGGACTAAGTTATTGAAACCAATAGTAGATTAGCTATAAATTGATGCAAGACCATTATAGATGCAACTTTGTTCCATAAGATACAATAATGGGCCTAGAGATGATTCTCATAAGACTTGCAATCCCAAAATTGGCCATTTTGAGAATATAAAAGTATTCCTTATTCCTATCAATGGCAATAGCAGGAAAGAAAAAAAAAAAAAAAAAGAAAAAAGAAAAAAGAAAAAAGAAAAAAAGGTAAAAAAAAAAGGCAGATTAAATTGACCCAACATTAGGAATTTACATGGGCCAAACTTACATGATATAGAAATCCCACATGACACCTATAGTCAACCCAGCTCTGTCTGTTTACCACATAGGAAACTGGTGTTTGATTTACAGATCTCAATTAGGGGCTTATTTTACAGAAGACAAACCCAGGCCTGTTGTGCTTAACTTACAGTTGAAGGTGATGTTGGAGGGAGCTGACTCAGTTAAACCCAGAGATCTGGCAGATCTCAGCTTTAAAAAAAAAAAAAATCTTTTGAGGTATTTACTATGTATAATAACAAATCAAATAAATGAAGTTCAGCCTAAGAAATTCAGCTAATGAAACTGAGACAAAGATCCACCACATCAACCTGTGTAATGCAAGCCTGCAAACAAAATGAAGCAGGAATCAGTACTGTGTTTTCTGTGACTGTTAGCATTCAGCTGTTGCTAGTTTAGTAGCAAGCCAGCACCAAAGCCTATCCAGCTGCATGGTATTTTATAGCCAAAGATGGGATTGAGTTGCAAGCTAAATAGATATTTAAGAATCTTAAGAACCTTGTCTGCATCTTAATTGCATTTTCAGTGTCATACTAGGAAAAACTGTGAAGAGAAGAGAGGATGAGTTCCAATAGTATAAAATTGAAACTGGTAATAATATCTGTTTAATATGTCAAGCTGACAGAATAGGAGATTTTTGAGAATTTGGGAGTATTTTGGGGTGGCATCAATATCACTGTTCAGAAATATACATGTCCTGAATCTGTTCCCTCATCTTGATTAAGTAATGGTGGCAAATTAAGTGTTAAAAATTTAAGGAGAAAGAGGTAAGAGTGAAAATAAGGCATAATGGGCTCAATTAAGGATTCAAAGCAACACAAATGAAATTATTTAAGTTTACTTTAGGAATTATGATTTTAACTGCTTTGCTAAGCCTCTGAGCATGGCCAGGGTAAACAAAAACCTTTAAATTTAGATTTAATTGGGAACTCATTAAACTGTTATGTAGCAGATTCTGTTGCTTGTGAAGTGTTTAATTTAACATTACACTTCTCAATTCAGTGTGAGCAAGAGGGACTGGTTTGGCTGGCACACTGAGTGCAGACCTGCATCTAGCATTGATGACCACAAACACTGTGCCAATGAAATCAGATGGCAACTGGTGGAAAAATAATCAGACCCACTCTACTATGCTCAAGATGTTTTCTTTTTGTGTGGGCTCTAATAGGCATGTTGCACCTATGGACAGAATTGGTATATTTCTGTCTCTTTGCCTTGGATATCAGCATATTTCTGTAAATCAGAGAAACTCATTGTACTAGACTGATTCGAAGGTGATATAGTTCAAAAAAGCTCTGCAGCTTCCAATATCAAAAATTTATGGGTAGAAGTAACATCTGTTTTTTTCCTACAAGAGCTTTTATGTGTCCTGCCAGAAAGGTAAAAGGGCCTGCAGCAACATGAATATCTAGTTCTAAGGAGTTCCTAAATTGAAATTTGTGCTCTTTAATAAAATGAATTTTCTTAAAGGACAAGCGTAGATCAGCAGGCACTCAGGAAAAAGTTCTGATTTTCTCATTTTTCCTCTCACAATCTTTTTTCTTTAGCTTTTCCTCCAGAAGACAGACTTCATAATTTGCCTCTATCCATAGCTAACACCTTCTGTTTTTCTCCAGTTGCCTCCCCACCGTCTCTCATACGGACCATTTTCCTTTACAATCAATGTATTTCTCACTTGTAATGAGCAACATCCAACAGCCAAACCCAAATGAAGTCAAGCAGAAAACACAAGCTGTATTGAAATGATCTATTTTGACCAGACAGTGGTCATAAAAAGACAACAGTTCAGGTTGTTACTGGAGGCAAGGATTACTTTTTCTGAGTGGCTGAGTAAGTTGCATATGTGGGGGTTTCCAGAGCATATGGTTCTGGTGGTCAGCATGATGAGTGGACAGGAAGAGCAGACAGTACTACCACAGGTGAATGCAACACCTTGGTCCTGTGCCCGCAGCTCTTCAGCTGAACAGGAACTGCAGGTGAGTTCTGCAGTGTCTGCGTTTGGGCAGCTGGTCCATGTGCTGCGTGTCCTGGTGCTGACACAACTGACACTGCAGAGGCTGCTTGGGTGAATTACCAGGGAGAAGGATGAGTGCTGGGAAACCAAGAACGAGTCTGGAACTGGCAGCAAATAGCTGGAAATTGTTATAGGAATTAGCTATTCAAGATAAAGAAAACTTAGATCAAAATTAGATGCCTTTTATGTTATGTCTCTACTTTTCCCTTGTCCCAGTAGACTTTTCCTGCTGGGGATCACATTGTAAAGAAATGGGATGACACTTGTCAGTATAGGATGGGTATGAACAAAACTAAGTAGTTTATGCAATATTTATGTTGTAAAGAAGAAATAGCAGAAACTGTTAGTTAAATTATTTATTAATTTTAGCTTTCAGTATTAATTTATCAATTACAATAAATAGAAAGTAGTGCATTAGATCTTTTAAAAACAGAAACATGGTTGTTTTTTTTTTTCATTTAGCATATTTACCTTAAGATACCATCTTGCTGTTTTCTCCATTTGTCCATGTTGTTACTCCTCCATGATAGTCCCTGGTACCTTAATTTTTACAGGCCACTGAAACAAATATTTAAATACCTGACATAGACTGTTATTCTTATCTAAAAATTATTTCTGTCATCTAGATGACACCTGACCCAACAGCATTCTTGAAGTTTTCATACATTACTTTGCTCTGTATTTTATTTTTTCAGGTGTCAAAATAAAAATAGGTTATCAAGCTAGACTTATCAAGGTTGTCACATTGAATGCTAAGGTTGGTCTTTTGTGCATTTCCCAGGTGAATTTCAGACTGACAGGGATGAGAAGTCACTGTTAAAGTTGTGAGACCTCCTCTCACCTCCTCAACACAATGAAGGTTCATCAAGGTAGAAAAAGCGACTTCAGAATGGTTAGAAAGACAGAAAAAAAAATAAAAATTAAAACCATCACAAAAAAGAAGCTGTAACTCCACAGTTGACAGCAGGGTGAAGAACTTCTTCAGGTCAAATTGAATCTCTTCTTTTTAATGGGTAAAGGCATGAAAAATTTGTCAGTCATACTCTTATACTAGCTGGGATAATATTATAATGCTATTTCTTCACAGAAAGCAGCTGGAAAAGTGTGACAGTCCATTAAAAACATTCTTTTTTATCCAAATAGTAGAAAAATAATGATCAGCTTGCAGAAATGCAACTTCTTTCTAAGTGCAGCATTTCTAATAGTGAACTGTAACATTGTTAGAATAACTTATTTCAAGATAAAATTATTTCCTCAGAAATTAGTGGGACTCAATTTAATGATTGCTCCATCAAAGGGCAGTTAGACATGAATCAGATCTAGACTTGAAAGACTGTGTCTTCTAATGAGATTTCACAGCTCTGGATGCTTCTGTAGATAAATACCTAGCTATACCTAGTATGGATTCATTTGGCTTGACTTCCAGGTAAGTCTTGCTTCCTGTGGTTCACATCTCTCTGAAGACTATGAGGTAGCATTAATCTCAATTATTTACCTGGGCTTTAATAACTGCCTTAGGACCTACCTACTGTGAGCAACATCCAGTGAAGGTACTCAAGAAGAAGAGCCCCGGTATTTTTTTAAGGATGGGCCCAAGTCTTAAGGGTTTTTATATGTTCTTAAATCATATTGAAACATAATGAGGGGTTCCATTGGCTGTGTTCTACTACTTCAAGCAGTCAGTAGCAAGTGATCTTGTTTACTTTTAAGATCTTCCCCGAGGTTTAACTTAAGAATACTTAAGAATTCCACAGACAGATAAAGCTCAATTGTATGACATTTGGCTGCTTATGATACAGTTCAGAATGTTAATCAACCTGTGCTTAATACACATTAATTCAGACTGTAAGGGGCACCAGATATATCTTGCCCTGCATATTAAAGACTAGAATTAGACTTCCGTGCTGCAAATATTGCCATTTCTTATACCAGTGACTTGATTAGGTCAATACATATGCATAGGAAATATCTAGAAAGGATAATGAACTCCATGACCTTCAAGAAAGGCCCTTCTTTCCTGTTTCTCTTCGACTTCTAGCTATCTCACAGTAAGTCATGCTGTATAGTAAATTAACAATAAGGACTTGACTATTTTGTCTATACTATGATGCGCATTTAAGTCTCACAGTAACATTATTTAACATTTCTTTTGGAATTACATATAAAATAAAGAGATCTTTATTCTTTTAGTTCAACATTGGCAGTAAAAAAATGGGAATACATGCAAAGTCAGAGAGGAAAAGCCCACAAATATCATAACCCCAATGGAAAATGCAATTAAATATGAACTGTGTGCTTTTTCCAACCCTCCTCTGTTTCCAGAGAAAGGAATTCGAAATCTCAAAAGAAAATCTGTGGGAGTAATTATTCATCACCCTGCAAAATTCACAGAGGAAATGCACTGCATACAGGTTTCAATCACAGAATAGCTTGGAAGGATCATCTCATTCCAACTCCCACCTTACCAAGGGCAGGGGCATATTCAAGTACACCAAGCTGCTCAAAGTCTCATTCAAAGCAAACTGAAATGAAGAACTCGACTTACTTGAATCCTACTAAAAAATTTCTATGTCTTTTCTATCATTTTTTTTGGCTTTTACCATTATTTTACAGCTTGTTCATTATCATCAGCCATAACCCAAACATCTTTGGAGGTTAAGACCTCCAAAGTACTACACAAACTGCATTTACTGCATATACCAAACAATTATTTATATTTAAAGGAAAATATTATTAGAGTGGTAATTTTTGCTGTCTTAATCAAAGTGTGTTTTATAGATCTGCTACTTTGACTGAAATATTCAGCCATGAACTACACTCTTTCTTCACTACAATTATATTTAGTGAATCAACATAAAATAACCAGACAACATCTTGCAATGATTTAAAGAGCTTTTTGCAATAGCTATTCCATAAAATTTTAATGAGTACACACAAAGTGATAGACGTTAATGTATTCTATAAAAGGCAGACAAATCTGCAGGTAATTTTTGCAGAACTTCTTCCGAGTTTATTAAAAATAATATTTTTACCGATGCTTATGAAACTAAACAGCTCCAACATCCTGCCAATATTTTATTGGCTAACAGTTTTCAAAAGTTAATTTCTGAAAGGAACAGAAAGAGAAAGAGAGAAAGGGAACAATTTAAATTCCTTAGATTAGGCTTTCAGTTACAATCGCTTACAAAAGAATAAAAAGCATAGCTGAAGGAGTTGGGTGCTGTTCATGTACACTATTGCTGGTCACCCTCATTAAGCCCTAAGAGGGTGCTGGTAACCACACAGGATCCCCTTTGAACTTCCACAGAAGTCCTGCACCTGTTTAGCCCCACCACTGAATCCACATGGAAGTTGCTTCAAGTACAGGCTTGAAAACCCCACTTACATTCTTGTCCATGCCTTCCAGCAAACAAAGGAGTCTGAATAGTGCACAACTGCAGTGCCACAATAGCATTCAAACATCCTTACTGATCAGATTCATGGTCATGAGATAATCATAATAATAATATAAATAAATAAAAAAGACAAAAAAACCCAACACAAATATATACACCAAAAAAAAAACAACCAAAAAACTAAAAAGCCAAAAGAATAAAAAAAAAAAAANAAAAAAAGAAAAAAGAAAAACAAAATCCAACACAAGAAACCAACACAACCCAACCCAAAAAAAGAAAGAAATTCCAACCTAAAAAACAAACAACAAAAATTCCAAAACCCACAAAAAAAAAGTCAACCAAAAACCAGGAACACTACAGGGCAGGAACAAAACAGAGAAGGCTGAGAAGCAGTTGAACTTATTTAAAATTATTTCTGAAATCCATGGTAATGTGACTCTATAACACTCTTCTTCTTGTGCTCTTGGACAATGCAAATACTAACAGTTCTATAAGTTTAATTTTAACAACTGAAATGCTCCATGACAACTAGATGTAACTCAGAAAATGCAGAAGGGAGGGTCATACTTCTTCTGTACCTAAACCTATTCAGCTTCTTAATTCTTCTTTTTTTTAGGTGACCCCAATGCCCAAATTGTACTTTTGATATTTGCACAGTTTTAGAGGGTGGAATACTGACTGCCTCATGAGGCAATGTCACAAGGTGGGACATTCTCCAGCTGCTGTGCAATCTCTTTAACATCCCTACTGCCTCCTTCTTTGCTTCTGTGACCAGAATAGCTTTCATCATGGACGAATTGTATTTTAACTGCCAGCATGATTGAAATGAATTTTAACTGGAGATGTATCCATGCTTGGCCTTGAAAGCCAGCTTTGTGTCTTTGCACCTAGTATTTCCTTAATAAATGAGACATAGCAAAGAATATGTGACTTACATTTAGCAACGGCAACAGAGTTATTTAGGAAAAGTATCAGATTTGCACTTACATGTCCATCAGTTTCTCTGAGCAACAGATCTACATAAAAATCCATTGTGGATGTAGAAGTTTTTAGGAGTGGGAATATTCCTGCTGTGACATGTTTAGATTCTCTGATAACAGCAAATATGAAGGTGGCCAAAGAAAACATGTTTCTTATCTTGCCGAGGATTTAATTCCCCTAGAACAGAGTGCAACATGCACTAACCAGGACAAATGACTTAATCTTCTCACCACTGCATGTTGTAAGATTACTTTTGGCTGAATGACCATACAATGGGCTTTTGAAACCCAACCAGTAAGCTTCTTTTCAAGTGAAAAGGTAAAATTTGCAGGCTGCATTGTCTTGCTTCATCAATACATGATCAAGTCCATACTGAATACTATGTAATGTCCTATAACTAAATCTATACATATATATTATTAAAAAAAGAGAAACTGAATCTGATTAAATAGTTGTCCTTAAATATTTTTATTTTTAATCAATATTGAATTATGTATCTTCAAAATAATACTTCCTTTCATTGTCAGATGCACAGAAACTAGAAATGCAACTTGCTGTTTGTAAGACATACTAGTTTCTAAATTCATATCATACACTATCTTGTTTATTCTACTTATCTTATCTTATATTCTTATCTATTCTTATCTATTCTTATATATTCTTATCTATATTAGTTATATTCTACTTGTTTATTCTATGCTATCTTATTTATTCTACTTGCTTTCAAAAGAAAATGAAATCAAATAATTCTATCCTTAAACATAATGCAGTAAAGAGAACACATTGTTATGATCTAGATGGAGTGCTATTGATGAAAACATGAAATAGGAAAACTTATGGCAGAGTTATACTTTGAATTAGAAAAAGCAAAAAAAAAATTAATTAGATTATTCAGGGCAAAGAACTCAGATGCCAGTTCTCTGATCATCATGCTGTATTCTAAAATGAATCCAAAAAATTGCTTTATTTCATCTTTGGTATTTCATTCTGTTATGCTTAGCAGGAAGCCACTGCAGTCACTGAGGCAAGGTAGGTCATCTTCAGCTGTGTACAATATTGCATTCAAATCAGTTCAGAGTATTCTAGTGACCAGCAATCACTAACTTGTCAAACTCCTGTATCAAACCTCCCTTTTCTCTTATATAACCCACATGCCAGAACTGAGTTTAAAGTCAGCATAGTCATTTTGTTATTTCAGTTCTATCCAGGACATTTCATTTTGACCATAACCTCTGGATTTTGACACCAGCTCTGCATTGTCCTTCACTAGTATTTGTCTGAAATGGAACAATTTGAATTTTTATATTTAAACTTTTCCTGAACTCCCTCTTGGAGATGTCCTTTTGCATTTAAAGTATACAAAATCGTGTCAGATCTTTGTCTTATATCAATTCCAGCTTTAAGAAGATAACCTCATGTGTAAAAAATTGTCATCAGCATATACACCAAAAATACAAAAAACAGGAATCTTATTCTATATAAGAAGTCTACCATTTCATTGTGTGCATGCTATACTGACATAAATGGACTGTAACCAATCTCCTTCACAGAACTGCAGAATCACAGAATTTTTAGGGTTGGAAGAGATCTCTGGAGATCCAAGGCAGGACCACCTAAAGCAGGTTGCACAGGAACATATCCAGGTGGGTTTGGAGTGTCTCCAGAGGGGGAAACTCCATGACCTCCCTGGGCAGCCTGTTCCAGCGTTTTGCCACGTTAAATGTAACAAAGTTCTTCCTCATGTGTAGGTGGAACTTCTTGTGTTTTAGTTTATGGTCATCACACTCCCCCTGTTGCTGGGCCCCACTGAGAAGAGCCTGGCACAATCCTCTTGACACCTCCCTTTGAGACATTTGTATGCATTAATGGCACGCTCTCAGCCTTCTCAGGCTAAACAGGCCCAGCTCCCACAGTCTCTCCTCATAAGAGACATTTTAGACCCCAAACTACCTTTGAAACGGCCGTTCACTGAACCATTTCCAGAACCACCTAATCTTTCATGTGCTGAGGAGCCCAGAATTGGACACGGCATTCCAGACGTGCCTCCTTAGGACCAAGGAGAGGGGATCCCTTCCCTCAACCTGCTGGCTGCACTCTTCCTGATGCAGGATACCTGGGATTCCTGTTAGTTCAAACAGACAGGAAACAAGTGAAACATTTACATTTTTGATCCCATACAAAATCATTTCTCCTGACCCAAGGCCTTCATAGTTGTTGTGGTTTAGAGGACAACAACNTCCTGGTGTCACATCTAAAATTTTCCAGTTTAACTAGCTTGTAATATCAGGAAAGTGACATTATGAAATTTGATACCATTCCATTGGGCATCCTTAGTTAATCCTCAACTACCCTCAGATCTGATCAGATTTAGACCACTTAATTTTAATTTTGTCTGACTATTGAGATACATATATATCACATACACATGTAGTTAGATCATAAATACTCCCAAAGAACTTTTGAATATTTTTCTTTTTATGACTCATGAATAGGTACCAAGTAATTATCATTTCCAGTCACTGTGTTGGGATGAATCCAAATCAGATCCTATTTCTTTAATTATCCAGTCTTCCAGTTGCACCTTTTTCTTCATAAAGAACAAAAGAGAGTTTTCCTTTGCTGATAAAGCCACTTTTATTCCTCAGACAATGAATAGTTAATGAATTGGACAAAATGAAAAATTGGCTTGTTTTGAAAACAAACACTGACCTACACACCTCTGGAAAATTTCTACATTTCGACTGTACATTTAAACTGGCTGCAGTCAGATTAACATTTGCATCATCAGATGCTTTTTTTGACAGATTTATTTTTTGGGCCTTTTTGCCCGTCTAAGTGGACATTCCCAGAAAAATATGGTGTTGTTTGGCAATGAGTGTGTATTGCCCAAGGACTAGGTGGAATACTTTGACACTGAGAGTGAATTTCTCATTAATGCAAAACAAGGCTTTTTCATTTTATTCGTGCTGCCTGGAACACCAAAACACTTCACGAAGGAAGAGCCTGGCACTTCTTGCAGGGTAAAGTCATTTAATTCCACTGAGCTCCTGATATATTGGTAATGTCAGCCTGTCATGTCATAGAACCTTTTTTCATGTGGAATGGCTTCCAGCAAGCATTTCTATTGCTCCTGGTCAAACCCTGTACAGAACTCTGCCATGAATACCTTCATGCATCCTGCACATTTATTTCCTGAATTATAGGCCATATACTGGCCAGATTCACATTTCATTTTGATAACTTTTTTTGTTGACCAAGGTTGAATTGTCATGACTGCAAACATTGTTATATAGCCTTTGTAAATATGTTGAAGAAGTATGATTCAGTATTACTATCTTTATTGACATAGATTTTAATTCAAGTCATTTACTGTGTAGCACTTATGTCCATCTGATCTTCCATAACAATTTCAATACACAAAGCATTGTAACACATTGGTTTATTTTTCAGCGTATTGCCTTGGATGCCTCATATGAAAATCTGCATTTGAAATACTGAGAATATGCAGAAAGATGTACTCTAAGAGTGCTCATTAGAGCACATCTGCTTTGCTTCTGAGGAGGGCAGCGGTCTCAGGCAGGTTGTTTCATGTTTGTTTACAGAAGAATGTTCTCTTTCTGGGCACTTCAAGAATATGAAATAAACAATTCAGCACACTGAGGTCAGCGATATTCTTTCAGCCCTGGAAGCAGGAAAATAAGGGCTTTTTTGGTGTGGGAGGAAAAAGAAACAAACAGCAAATTGGTCTCCCCATTTTGTGTCTTTTTGAAAGAGAGACCAATTGTGTTATGAAACAAGATTCTGCAAGGCTTTTGTAAGACCCTTGCATTACTCATCATAACCTGTTTCCCCTTCTCTATAACAAAATTCAATGAGCATTGCTGCATGAAACATCATTGCTTGACCACAGTGGGAGAGGAACACTGTAAAAATGCATAAATACTGCACTTTGTAAGACTTTGTAAAGACTTTTCATAGGATCATAGAATTGTTTAGGTCGGAAAAGACCTTTAAGATCAAGTCTAACCTAATACTGCCATGTCCACCCTAAACCATGTTCCTAAGACTGCATCTCTTTTAAATACCTCCAGGAATGGTAACCACTTCATTGGGAGCCTGTTCCAATGCTTGACCACCCTTTCCATGAAGAAATTTTTGCTAATATTCAATTTACACCTGACTTTGTGCAACCTGGGGCCATTTCCTTTTGTCCTGTTTCTTGTTGCTTGGAAGAAGAGACCGACCCCCACCTCCTAAATAAATTGCTTTCAGGTAATGATAAAGTTCCCCTGAGCTTCCTTTTCTCCAGGTTAAACACCTCCAGCTGTTCCAGCTGCTCTTCATCAGACTTGTGCTCCAAACACTTTCCCAGCTCTGTTCTCTTCTCTGGACACATTCCAGCACTTCAATGTCTTTCTTGTAGTGAGGGGACCAGAACTGAGCATAGGTTTCAAGGTGTGGCCTCACCAGTGCTGAGTACAGGGGCACAATTACTGCCCTGTAATTGTCCTGCTGGCCACACTATTCCTGATACAGGCCAGCTTGCCTTTCCTTAATACCTACCTAAAAAAAACAAAACAAAACAAAACAAAAAAACAACACACACATGCAAGCAAGCAAGCCACTACTGCCAACACAAAGTACAGACAACAAATGTAAATTCCAATACACACTGATTTAATGCATTGAAATAGTCATGACACTGGATGTAGACCTCTTAAATGGAAAGAAAGTACAAGAAAGACAAAAGTCAGTAAAGGCAACTTAAAATCCAATCCACCTATTTTTAGGGGTCTAATTTAGCAAGGAACTCTAATTTTCACAGGAGCCCACTTGTCTATATTGACACTAAAGCAAATTTAGGATTTTTAGCTGAAATAAAACATACATTCTTGTTAAATTCATAGGATAATGTCACTGTCTTCCATATTTTCATGATTCATGAAGTACTACTCCAGTTCAAGACTCTGCTGCCTCAGCTATTTATGTGCAAGCCCTGACTGTCCTCCTGATGAAACTGTCTACATAAAGGACCATAGAAAAGGAAAGTGTGGGCTTTGCATAAACCTCTAAAATTACTGATAAGAGGATTCTGGGGGCAAAGGCATTGCAAATAGACTCTTCTTGGTTCAAGTAAATGCTAGGAATAATCTAGTCTCAATAAGATAATGAGGCCAGGCTTGACGGAAACAGGAAAATCAATTCTCAAGAATAATTTGTATTACCATCTTCTTCTGTTACTGTACACAGGCATATGCAGATTTAGAAAGAAAACTCAGAAGAAATGAGAAGCAATATGCAACTGTTTATTCCTGTAATAGCTGAAACAGAAAGTATCTGCAGTAATTTATCTATTCCAAGCCATACTGTTGTGAACTGAAAAGCTCTGCTCAACTCATTGGCTTATTGCCGATTTAACCTCAAGAGTTTTGCCTGTGGCACTTACATCATGGCTATTATGGCTATTTTCACTGTGCCTGCAGGGAGAAATGCATACTCTAATGCTTCAAGTGTTGCTACTTTCTTCATATCCCGGGAAATTCCAGAGAAGAGAAGCCCTAGATCTCCTTGAACATTTGTATTTATAAATGGCAGAGGGAGCGTTCCTCACGCCTCATCTTATGTTCAATATTTCAGAATTAGAATCTGGTGGAGGGAGGTTGTTTGTTTGGAGGGTTTTTTTATTGCAGTTTCCACAGGTGCCATCTCCTCATGCTTGTAAATAACCATATCTGATACACTTCCAGATGGAATGGTTGGGCTTCAGGAACAGAGCTGAGCACCACTATCCTTGATAGTCACACCACTGTCCTTCAGTCTGACTACATTTCTTACGAAAAGGATCCATGTTGTGCAAATGCTAGCATTTGCTTGAAGACTAGATTCTATTTTCCTAGGCTCTGGAAAGACTGCCATGGTTAATGCTAAGAACTGCTCCAGAGCTCAGGTGAAAGCAGTGTCTGACAGTGTTCTACAAGCTGAGCTGAGTTCCTGGTGAGAAAGTCTGGATCTGAATCTGGTGTCAACACCCAGACCAATAAGTTAGGCTAGCTGGAGCTCAGCACATTTTAGCTTTCTAAAACTGGAAAACATTCACCAAAAAGCCAGGAGGCAGAGCAACATGACTCTATGCTTTAATTAATACCCCAAAGCATGCTCTTCTCAGTCCCACTGCTCATTCCTTCCAAATCATATTAAAAAAAAAAAAACATAAACAAAGCTGTAGGATTTCTGAGACATATTTTGGGCAAGGAATCATATTTTTCTGCTCATAGTGAAAAATGAGTCTGCAGAGTTATCATCATAGTTTCTTATGGGGGCAGAGATGAGGAGGTTAAAGTTTGTCCAAATTCTCTGCTGGTCCATGTGCTAATGTAGTGTGATGCTTGAGACGAATAATCTCTGAAATAGTAATTGTCAGGTCTAGGATCTGACATTGCCATATTATGGGAGATTTTGACCTTCATCTGATTTATCAAAGGTCAACTACTGTGAAAGACAACACATTATTCCCATGGCTTCACAGCACTTTACAGACAAAGAAAGACAGGTTCCTACCCTAAGGATCTTGCTTCTAAATTAGCTAAAATAAGCAACAGATATCAATAAGGAAAAGACAGAGGGACATATAGTTAGTTAAGACTGAAATACTGAAATAATGAATGTAATATTCAGGATATTTGCTGACAATCCAATTCTCATAATCAGGAATGAAAATTGTAAATTCTGATGTCTTTGTTATTCAAAAGTATAATAGGAAGATATGGACAGAGAAAGAAATTGACATTAGCAACTGATGCTTTGAATTTAGAAGATGCTATATTTTCCAAAATAAATTGTCCATAGTAAACATTTGCAAAAGAATTTAGCATTCTTTGCTAAGCATTCACTCTAACACTGCAGCCAAATATTTTTGGCCTTATCTACATGTCTTTTCATGCTCACTCTCTTAAGGCGTTTTTTTAATTGAGTTTTATTAGCAGAAGTGCTCAGAGATAATTTTAAAAATTAAGTCTAATATAACCATAAAAATGAAATTTAGTTTAAAAATTAACTTTCTTATCCATAGATACATGTGGGCAGGTTTTTCAACAGCAATAGTCAGGCAATTGGCAGAAAGAGTAACACTTTAGTTTTCATAAAATATGTTTTACCAAGAAATGACAACATAAGGAGTAGTCAAAAAAATGATGGGAGTACATTTTTTATGAAAATAACAGAACCAAAATGTCCAGTGAAGAATTTTAGCTTCTCTCCTGAAGAATAATTCTACAATTCCAGTGATATTTATGCTGCTACAGGGATTTAGTAGGTGTAGAAACACCTTTCTTCTCAGTATTTTGGTTATTAGATATTAATTTCATAACTTTATGTTATCAGAATTATGTAGTGACATCTTCTCTTTCCACAAATTCTAGAAATTCCCCATCAGTTGAAATACAAGACTACAGAAAATTGCATAATGGGGCTGATTTCATTTCACAGTTCATGCTGATATTTTTTTCTACTCTACAAAAAAAATCAGATAGTCTAGGAAACTTACAGACATGTTTAATGCTGATTGCTACAGCTGAATATAAATTTTAAAAGTCATCGACTGCTAGAATCCAGAGCAAACTTTACTTCAAGATTCACTCAAAAGATTGATGACTCAATTCAGAATATTTCAAAACCATCTGAGTCTTTATGTTTGGAAATTCCCACAACAAAAGCCATCATCTCCTAATTTCTATCAATAACTTACACTTCAAAGTCACAATAATACAAATGTGAAGGCATTGCAGATTCTGTGTTAGACAAGATGTAACACCAGCCTCTACAACCTACACATTCCTCTAGGAAAATGAGGAGCAAATGTTTCAGGGAACAGCTTCATTCAAAGTACTGCAGCAAATAAAAGCTCATCCATTAACAAGTGGCCAGTTTAAATCAGCCCCTCACTTGTGAGTGACTAAAAGCTTGATTCGAAGCCCATTAATGTCAGTCTTCCCATTGACTTCTTGGGGTTTTAACTTACAACTGAAAACCAAAAACTGCAGACATCTGCTGGTGTCTGTTCACAGGCAGAGATGAAATTAATGATTGTTGCTGGATTGAGTTTTGACACTGTTTGTAGTGCAGGCAGAAACATGAGATAAAGCCCACTCTGTGCCAGTACAGGGAAGAAAAGAGTGGTGAGAAACACTGCCTACACAACTCAAGAAGGAAAGTTCTTTCTTCCCCTTACACCACAGTGTTAATCTTCCTATACTAGAATGTGACAGTTGAGATTTAATTTAAATACCATGGTGTGCTATCTTGACTCTAAGCATCTATTTGGCACAGAAGATCCAGTTCCCCTAGGCTAAGGGCACACATCAGAGAAGGAGTTATCAATTTACCACTGGGTTCTAAATAGACAGATGAATGCTTATATTCCTAAATCAGCATGTAATTCATATTAGATACTTATGAGTCTAACCAGGTTCAGGCAATGTTTCTAAAATTTCCCTCCTACAGGTAACTTTTGGGACACAGATTCAGTTACTGTAAGCATTCCTGATTCTGAAAGATCTTTTGCTGCAGACTACCAATTTAATTTCAGCAAATCCAACTTCTTTTTTTACACTAGTAGCTGTTCTAATTACAGTAAACTACATGTATGATAACAACTGAGAAATTAAGATTTGATATTGGTAGGATCCTGCCAAGGAGATAGATTTATCTTAAGAAAACTACTGAATAAATCCTTAGAGGAACCTAGAGGAAAGGGATCATTCATTTTTTGAATGAAAGTTGAAATGTAGAGGAGCAAAAAGTAAAGCAGTAACAGGGCAGAATGTGATATATAAAACCAACCAATTACCATTTCATCATCAATTTATTATTTAGACAATAAAATATATTTCATAATTTTAGATGCTATAAAATAAAATCAAAAGTAATATTCAAGATATCTTTATATATCTAGCTACCAGGCAATTAGATTGGAAGAATATTTAATAGTTCCTAAAATGTTTGCAGCAGTAAAGATTTCAGTTCCTATAAGGGTGTGGGTTTGCAACAGTGGGAAATCTGCCAGTTAGTGAATACTGAGCAACATGAGAAGTATTTCCAATAATAAACACAATTAGCAATGTAAATGAAAAATCTATCTGATTTATAGGCTGCATATGCAATTATAACACATTAATAAAATGTTACCCACAGAGCAATCCAATATATTTGTTTAGCCATGCTCCCAGATTAAGAAAGTAATGTTGTCAACCAACCAATTGAGGGCATTAGATACTCAAGATTCATTACCATCTGCATGGGACAGATGTTAAATCCTCAATTTCGCAGCAAGGCATCCATAGCTTGTTTCCCATAGACTTCTTTCTCTGATCAATAAATGTATCAGCCTAGCTGTTCATCTTGCCACAGAGGTCAGAGGAATGACAGAGGTACATCTGGTTTTGTGTCAAATAAGGGCTGAGGAAATGAATCCTATCAAAGCAGATAAACAGCTCAGGTGCAATTGTCCTTCAGTCCTTTACTCAGCTGCTCATGATTAAGTTTTAACCATTTGGGGAATTTGCTAGCAAAAAAACCGCTCACAGTCAAAACCAAACCCCAAGACCAAACCACAAAAACAACTTTTTTTGCATACTTTCAAACTAGAATTTGTGTTCAATTTTCATATGAGCTGGGCTCCATTCCCCACTCCACCTTCACCTAATTGAATGGTGCCAGTATAAGACTAGATTTTGGCTAGGAATATACTCTCAAAAGTTCTATTTTTTATTATTATTTTTACTATTATCATTTCATTTTGTTGCATAAAGAAAGAAAATCAACACTTGAATTAATTGTCATTTTAGTGATCAGAAAATGCTGTCTTTGAAAAAAATATAAGAAATAAATTTTAAAGACATAATGGTTTCACAAAAAAATGCATAAGAATATTCTCAAATTAGGACTTGACGAAGAGTGATAAAACAGCAATCCTGCTATGAGTAAAAATACAGGTCTCTACTCTTTAGCTGCTTCCCTACTTTGCTTAAAGCTCTCTTCAATCCCAACAACCTCAGTTCTTGCCACCCATGACTGTTCTGAATTGTCTTCTCTGTGAAGATGGTAGATCTAAGACAGTCCTGGTTAGATAGACATGTATTTCTGTTCTGCTTAAGTTCTTTGGAAATGTCCAAAGACACAGAAAGAGTCAAAGCTAAAATTTCCTACATCTGATGAAGTGACAGCCTTGCTCAGCTCTCAGATATGCACCAGGTCATCTAGGTCTTCTCTGATTGTTACTAACCTGAGTGAGGAAGTGACCCTTCCTATTCCCATCCCAGAGGAGTGCCCTGAGCACCATGGAGTGCCCTGAGCACAAAATACCTCTCTGCTACTGAAGATCAGCCCCTGTGCAGTCAGGTGTGCAACAGCCATGGCAAGAGTAAAGGGCTGACAACAACCAGGAAGGAAAGGCTTCTGGTCCCTGCCCTGAGGGGAGATTCTAATAAACCCAGCAAAGCTCTAATAAAAAGTACACATTTTCTGAAACCTTGCATCTCTGTCA
>VZTR01010018.1:43377-56989 GCA_013400775.1 Chaetops frenatus
TTCTAATAAACCCAGAAAAACTCTAATAAAAAGTACACATTTTCTGAAACCTTGCATCTCCCTCAATATGTGCATGGGGTAGCTTTGACCAGGATAATCAATGACTAACTAGATCCTCCTTTTACAGTCTGAGCTCATATTCTATGTATAATGTGTGTATAATGGTCTCAGCTCCTGGGTGACTGATTTGGCTTCTGGACAATTACATAAAAACAAAATGGCATTGGCACACACCATACTATTAAACATGCTCTCAGTGTTAGCTTATATTTTCTCCCAAGAGTGGAGATGCAAGACATTTCTTCAGGGTTTCCTGAACTGTCAGAAGCCAATTAAACTGGATCTTGTGAAGAGAGAGAGAGACAGTAAATTAAGAGGTCTAGATCTCCTGCAGAGGCAGCTGAGTAAGGCATTCAAATGTTTGTACTACATTAGGCTGAGCATGGTTTCCTGACTGAGAGTCTGTATGTAACATTTCTGTGAGGCAATACCTCTGTTAGATATAAAACACAGGCTTGGTCTCAGGAGTTTTATGTTCTACCCAAGAATCTAGATGCAATATATGCCTTAAAACATTTGCTTAAATAAAAGCTGTAGACAACTGCTACAGTCATAAAATTGCAGAATGGTTTGGTTTGAAAGGGACCTTTAAAGGCCATCCAATCCAACCCCACTGCAAAGCCTAGGGGCATCTTCAACTAGACCAGGTGGTTTAGAGCCCCATCCAGCCTGAACTTGAATGTTTCCAGGGACTGGGCATCTACCACTTCTCTGGACAACCTGTTCCAGTGTCTCACCACCTGCATTGTAAAAAATTTCTTCCTTATATCTAGTTTGAATCTACCCTCTCTTCATTTAAAACTGTTATCCCTTGTCCTTAAACAACAGGCCCTGCTAACAAGTCTGTCTTTTAAGCCCCCTTTAAATACTGAAACACAATACAGTCTCCCCAAATTCTCTTTTCCAGGCTGAGCAATCTCAACTCTCTCAGCCTTTCCTTGTCAGAGCAGTGTTCCAACCCTCTGCTCATTTTTATAGCCTTCCTCTGAACCTGCTGCATTAGGTCTGTCTCTCTTGATCTGAGGATCCCAGAGCTGGATGGGATGGGCTGGTGAGAACTCCAGATGGGGTCTCACCAGAGCAGTGGGGCAGAATAACCTCCCTCAACTTCCTGCCCACACTGCTGGTGAGGCAGCCCAGGGTACAGTTGGTTTTCTGGGGTGTAAGTGCACATTGCTGGTTCATGTCCAGTATTTCATCCACCAGCCACCAAGTCCCTCTCATCAAGGCCACTCTCAATACCCATTGTCTCCCAGCCTGTATTGATTCCAGGGGTTATCCTGACTCAGGTGTTGAACACCATTGCCCCATTCCTCAAGCTTAAAAAACTATGTATAAAGGCAGAATTAAGGTTGCACAACTAAATTTTACTATGAATTTTCACTCTCCATCATCTTATCAATACTGGCAATGTTACTAGGTCAGAAAATGTAATTCCTATTTTATAAAGGATAAAGGTAATCTCCATTTTATAAATGGAGAACTAAAGATGAGCACAGACTCAGTAATCTGTCTAAGAGTTAGTTTTTTTGCATGTGTTCTAAGTCCTTCAAGTCTAAGGTGAATTTGCTTCCACTTTCTCTATATTTTTAAAAAAAGTTTCAGATATTATCACAGTAACAACTGTGACCAACACTTTATTCTGTACTGGAGGCAAACATGCTGCTCTCAAGATGTTATATCTTGTGGACACTGTGTCCAGGACACTATGATTTTGAGAATCTGGTTTATGAGGGAGCACTTTATCTGCTTCCATTGACAGTGCTTTCTATAAAGATAAGTACACAGCTGTGCTCCTGGAGTTTTGTGCAAGAGGAACTCATTGACTTCGAACCTTTGTTCTTTCGGTTATATTTGTTTCAGTGGAAAAAAGGATAAACAAGGCTCTGAATCATTTTACACAATACATAGAAAACTTGAAAATTTCATTTTTATTCTTAGCCATGAACTATAGGAAAAACAACAATTGTCCACAGACATACTGTTTCCATTAAAAATAAGCTATTCTCACTGCTATTGTTGCAGCAACATTTAAAACGGGAACTGAGTCAAAAGTTAACACTGCTATAAAAGACCTATGGGGAGTAGCAAGAATTGGTGTTGTTACTAGAGAAGGGGGAAGAAACAAAGCAGGCGGTGGAGTCAGTCTAACATAGGGAGGCTCAGAGCAAGGCCAAGGACTGGCCAGCTGAAAGACACGGTACAGCACATTGTCAGGGAGCCAGGAGCTGCAGTAAAGGCATTTCAAATGCAGGACTCACAATTGGGCATGGGAGGAAAGGCGTTTGTTTCATGAGGTTTCTTTCAAAATCCAGAGAACACCATGATAAAGTTGTGACACAGTTTCAATGGTTCAAATCTCCAGACTTCTTTTGAGTCATCCTAGTTTATTGCCAGCACGCTCCAGAAAATAGTTTTAGGAGCCTTATGTGCCAAATAACTTGCTATCTAGTGGAACAGACAATCTTGATTCTTTTCTTTACCCTTTTAAATCTAGAATTTGTGTTTTGGTTATCTGCACTTTTCTAGCTAAAGGGGTCTCATTTGGCAGGGAAAAAACCAAAGGATTTTAGTGAGAAAAGAAAGGCAGAAAAGAGGAATGTGATTATGCAGCTTAACAATACTTCTTTAGAAATAGGGGTTTAATAAACACTAAACAGAAGGAAAAGAAAGATGGACCCAAAAAGGTTGTTAAGCACTAGAACAGGTTGCCCAGGGAAGTGGTGGAGTCATCATATCTGGAGGTATGTAAAAGACATGTAGATGTGACACTGAGAGACATGGTTTAGTGCTGGACCAGGCAATGTAAGGCTGATGTTTGGACTCAATCATCTTTAAGGACTTTTCCAAACTAAACTGTTCTATGGTTCTGTGATTCTATGTACTCTGTCAGCACTCAAGTAGGACAGTCAGACTCTTGTGTGCATTTCTGCAACTGCTTTCATGTATTGCTTATTGATCAATCATTTAATAAAATAAAGAAGGAGATTGCCTCCTATGCACACTGATCAAATTATGAAGGGAAGTGTAGTGTTAAGGATGCCCCACTATTCATTATCTGCTGTCTAACACCAGAGATTTCTCATTAAGTAAAGAGATTTCCTGGAGTTGTTACTGAGATATCTAACTCTTTTTCATTGGCTTGATAATCAGCTTTTTATTGGTGTCTTATGTAATTTCCAGCTGATCTCCACAATATGATCTTTGTAAAAAAATTTTAAAAGAAATAAAGATAAACAGGAAAACCTAGTTGGTAGGTAATGACAATTGACAGCTACAAAGTTGGTTGGTATATAGGATGGAGAAAAGGACAAACTCTAGAAAAAAGTTAGGTGGCCTGTCTCACTAGAGATTTAAATGTTTTGATGTCTGTTTTGTCTCAGACAAGAGTGAAATATACTGAAATATCCTGTGGGAACTGCCATGGTACACAATGTTGGCACAGTCAGAGCTGTGGGCCACAGGAATGCGTGGCATTCCAGCCTATGACAGAAATTGGAAAAAAGAAGCTAAAAGCCACTGTTGTTGGTTTTCATTTAATACTTGGATATATTTTCTTAAATAATATTAATGGTACAGATTCTCTATATTATCAGAACACTTCATCCAAAAAGGAATATATTCCCTGCAAAATTCACCCTAGACTTCACCACTGAGACATGGAATGCTTTGTAATTGCAGAGATGGAACTTGTGATGCTCCCTCTGCAAACCACTGCCCCTTTTTAAACATGTAGGGTGGTTCTCTGTATAGAAGATTACTCCTCTTGTGTCTGTTAACCCCTCCTGCTACTCTAGTCTCTACTTGTGTTTCCTCATACTCATGGTAACATCTCTACTTTTGTGGCTGTGCTTTGCCACAAACGTTGTTAATAAATGACTCATAACATAATATGCTTTATAATTTAATATGATACTGTGTTGCACTGGAATATCAGGTGTAAACTTTATACCACATAATGAAACAGGAAAGGTACTGAAACAGTAAAATTTTAATTTCAAAATGACATGTGTTTGCAAAGTGCATAAACATCAGACAGATAGGAATAATCAAAGGCAATGAAATCCTGCAGGTACCTTGTAGGAGCCCTCACCGGTGCAATAACACCACAGCCCACAGAGGGGCACCCAGATGCTGCATTTATATCCACAATTCTCTAGTGACTTCCCATGTATATTTCCAGACACTTTAACTTTAGAAGTTTCCAGACAAAAGTTTCCTCTCACGATGACACCACTCCCAAGTCTCGGTGAAATCTCAGCCTATAAAAACCTCTACAGGTAATAGGGTTCATTTGAATATACATTTAATTAATCTCTCTTCATTTATCACCCTGACAACTATGATACAAGAATAATTTACAGGTATTGCTTTTTTTTACAAAACTACTGACATGTTTCAGACTAATGAAACTGAGGCCAACAACAACATTAAAAAACAGCCTCAGAGGAAAACTGCCAAATTCTCATTTGCCCAGAACATTTATCACAAAAATAACATTACACATGCTCAATTCTGATCAGTCAAATGCTTCTTGAATTTGCTCTAGATGCATTTGGCTATACCCTTCTCTTTTCTATTGAAGTCTATCCACACAGACATTGCAATTTTGCCCCGTTCCATTGCTGGAAGCTCAGATATGACTCAGCTTTTCCAAGAAACCCCCTGCATGCCTTATTTGCCTGTTATATTGCACTGAACATATGCATGCCAGTCCTTTCTGCATGTGAGTCTGTAACATCCCTGACCCACTGGAGAAACAGAGAAGTGATGAGGACAGTTTTGAGGCAGTCTTGATGTCAATGTTGTGGTGTCAAGAAACATTAAGAACATCTTCTTGTATATAACAAACTTTTCCCTATTTTGCCTTGCTAATTAAAGAGAAAAGGTATGGAATGATTGAAAAGAGGGCATTAAGGCAATGGAAAGTCATCAACTTCTATAAGTACAAATTCTGCCTGTCAGTTTTAACTCTACCATTCTCTTCAGAACAATGCCTAATACTGGATCTGCAATGACAGCATCTGATAATATGCATTTGCAGAGGTTTGCATCAATTTACAAAGCTAGAAAAGTCACATTTCCAGTAAAAATCATACATTATGTCAAAAGGCAATAGTTTTTTTCTCAAGAATAGTGGCTAAAGAAGGGTAACCACATGGAAGTAGTGAGATTTGAGAGATTTTATTTGGAATACTTTTTTGCAAACAAACAACATAGATATTATCTGAGAATCTAATCAATTTTATCTCTTTGTTTCAAAAATAAAATTGCACAGTAACGTGAGCAATCCACAATACAGACTCCAGCTATAGATGACATTTGCCCTCACTCATTGTCCTGTTCTTTAGCAGGCTGAAATAACAAAGATGGCAATATTGTATGTGACCAGCAACTTGCAGGAAATGTCTTTGGAAGTAGGGAGCTATTTGTCACCACCTGAACTTGTATTAAGCCATTTAGCATATGCTTGCTTAAAATCTTGCTGCAGAATGAGAAATGAAATGTCATGAACTCAGCTGTAAGATTATAGTACTCAGCCAAGCACATTTGTGTCTTGATATGTCTGGTACAATAGAAAGATTTATTATGTCCTACCCATTTACTGCACATTGGAGGCAGAGCTATAATTGGCCAGGATGGTTAAGATTTGATTTAAGATAATGCTTCTATCAGCTTGATTTTTGCTAATAGGGCATAAGTGTTCCATACAGAATTATATATCCCCATGTTAGAACCTGCTCTGGGTTAACTGTGTCACATCTCTTCCTGCTTTTACATCATTTATTATGAAAGAATACAGGGGCATGTATTTGATCACTTCCCATATTTACACATGAGGAGAATGATATTTCTCAGCAGCTTACCCAAAATATCACTATTTTTGAATCAATAATGATTGTCAAGAGGACTGCAGACTCCATTTTGAGTCATTAGGACATTTGATGGATTACAATGATCATAGCTAAATATCCTTTGGCATCAGACAATGGTCTCTTTTTTTATGTGTGTTATAGTTTAAAGCAGAAAAATCAAAAAATTAGATGTCAAATGAACATTAGTAAAGTAATTAGAAGTATGGTTTATAGCCAATAGTAGTTAAATGGCTTCATCTTTATTAAAAGTATGGTTTATGGCCAATAGTAGTTAAATGACTTCATTTTTAAATATATATGATGAATCATATTAGCAGAATGGAGTGTAATGAAGGCAATGAATGCCTAATTCTCTTATGTAAATGCACGATGCCAGTTTCAGACAGAATCCTAATGACATAATTGTGCATGAGGATTTTGCCTTGTTTGCCTTATTTGTTTTTCTGAAGTCAGACCTTTAAACAGTTTTACACTACATTCTTAATAGCTCTTGGATTTTTCTTTTTCCTAAGAGACAAGTAGGCACAGAAGGAGACATATGAAATCTTCCACTTCTAATAACTTATGGATTTGGATCGTCCTCAGGTTGGTAGCAGTCATGTATTAGTAGCATTATTGAATGGCTTTTTCAATAGATTTCTCAGTTCATTTTTCTCATGGACTATAGTGCCTAGGACAGAGTTAACAAGCGGATTTGCATCTTCACTGGAGGCATGGAAGATACTGGAAGCTGATGGATGAGATATGCTGGTGGGGCCAGATGGCATTAGATTCAAGAACTGCAGAAGCTGGTAACAGCTTCCTAATGCTCTGCTATGGAGAAAAGTAGGATGCTGCAGTTCTAATCTACTGTGCTTTTCAAATGTAAGGAAGAGAAACAATTGAATCAGACGTGTTAGAGACTGGGATTTGCAGTCCATTTCTACTTCCTTTTGCCAAAGGATCTCACGGGTTGTAATTATATCCAATTTCTCCTTTAATTTGTCCTCCAATTAGTTGTCACTAGTGGTTAAATGATCAGAAACTAAGTTTAAAAGTTTAAAAGTTCCTTTCTTTGATGACAGTTTTTCATTTGATTTCTGACCAGTCAACTAGTCTCTCACACTCCTTCTGCATGGAAATGGCCCACCATGGTGTATTTTGGCTTCTGCAGCATCTATTGTCTCAAATATCCAGATTTCCTTGACACAGGGAATAGAACACACAGTTGAGGACAGCACAGAGGTGCTCCCAGATCCCCCAGCTTAAACTCAGACATGGTAAAAAAGAGAAAAAGAACTTTCCTCTTACCCTGTTGTCCACTTTGTGCGACATGGATACTTTGGAAGGGACTCCATTTTCTACATTAAAAATTAAATCAGAGTTCTAGGAGGTGCTACTACCAATGTGAAATGTGCAAAGGCAGCATCAGGTAGGGGTTTGGGGTTTTTTTGCAACATAAGTTATGCCACACACACAACTTGTTATCCTATTTTAAAAGGCAATGAAAACATGTTAGGATCTTTTTGGATATACCAGCTTCCAGGATTCTCTTGCCACAAGTTTACATTTCAGCAGAAACATGATCTGGACAAGTTGCCTGCCTCTTTCCCTCGGCCTTTCTGCACAGCCACACTTTAATAGTAAATAGAATGCAACAGCCTGAAGCAGCACATAGAACATCTTAGTAAAGGAAGAGCTATTTGCTCCTCTTGCAGTTCCAAGGGAGGAGAATTCATTTATTCTTCTCTTTTTTTTTTTTTTTCTCTTTCAGCAAAATTCAAAATGGAATAAAGGTCTGCATACCTGTGATTTAATTAAATATTGAGCTTTGTGTAACACTAAAAAAAATTTGCATTTACAGCTACTTATATTCAGACACTGATGCTTTCAGAAGAATATCCCTGGCTAGGAAGTTTCTTGCAACTCCTATTTTAATTCATCTCATAGAAAGTAAATTTGCAAAGCTTTTCTGCAGTCAGGGAAAAGGAGCTGGGCTACTGTGTGTTGGAGGGTCCAGAGAGAGAGCTAAAGAAAAAAATCATACCAGTCAAAGTCAATGCAAAACAATACATTTCTTTTAATGTGTTTACCAAGAATCACTGTTTTACCATTTTTTTTCAGTCCTTTTCCATGAAATATGCTTCACAAGGGACTGTTGGAGTGTACACAACCAAACAGACAAATGCAATGCTAAGGCAGATTGTTTAAAAAGAAATTAATAACAAATGTTAAAGAACCACAACATGATACTCTGGGGAATGTTCCAAGGGAACAAATGGCTTATGCAATTCAGGGTATGCAACTGTGGCCTGCACAGAGCTTCAAATAGGGGTGAAGATAACCATATGATTTTAATTGAAAGATTATGTTTTCAAGCCAGTGCTGGTTTCCTTTGTTACCTGATGCACCAAACCACTCCAGTCAATGTACTCAAGTGGTTGAGCTGACATTTGAACAAGCACTGAACATTTGACTATTTTTTATTACCTCCCTTGACTTGCAGGGTTATAAATGCTCACTAACATTGAGATATGACAATATTCTCTAAACTATTAGACATTCTGTAGTTAACAAGTAAGATGTGAATCAATATTTTTCTGTTTATGCATTTAGTTATGTCCAAAGAAAATTCAGTTGCAAGGATTTTATCAAAAAGTGGATGGAATAAACTTTTTTTAAAATATGTGTAATCCCACAGATTACATTGTTTAAATAGTTTCTGGCATCAAAAGGAAAATTATTTATCACATTTATCTCTCAGGTTTTATATACAGCTGCCAGTGAGGCTTCAATAGTTACCAAGTACAGAAGTAATTATTTATTAACTTCCTCTTTAAATTCATATGTATTGCTGAACAATCATTGAACATTGAATAATAACATTGTTATTTGCAGAAGTAAAACCATTAGAAGGCTGTGTTGATTTTTCAACAAAGTTTTCTGGGTCTTAAAAGTTTTTATACTGTTTCTCAAGTTTTAATACATAAATTTTAATCTATTATGTTCTGAATCTCAGTTTCTAAGAAGCAAGGAATCTAACTGAAGATTATTTTTGCAGGCCAAATTTGGAAGGTTGGATCCTGAGCAAATATAAACAAGTGGCTGGAATGAGGTTCTTTAAATAACAGCACTTCAGGTAGAACTTAAAATGGAACACAGAAAAGTTCCAAATATCCAGAGTTTGCATGTATTGTTTTATAAAATAAAGCAGGACTAGGTCTGGGACAAAAATTAGCCCTTTTTTAAAATTCAAAATTTGAAATTTGAGTTCAAAATTTCAAATCAAACCAAGTAGTTACTGCAGCTGTCTGGCCCAGGGGTGGGGCAGAACATATGGATGGCTCTTCTCTCCCATAACCTAAGGTTGGCTTATTTTGATTCATTCATCACACCCCAAAACATGATTTATTGTCTCTTACTGTGTGTGTGATGTATTGCTATTTCATAAAGCTTTTGATGTAGGCCATCTTTCAACATGTTCCAGGAAGCAGACACTCCAGTATATACACAAGTGTTGTTTATAGTGCTTGTACATCATATTTAATGTTGTGGGTGTATTGGTTCTCCAGGTAACTCTGTTATCTAAGAGGCATTCATCGTTTTCTTTTCCTTTTCTCTCTTCATCAAAAGTTAGAAATAGAATTGGCTTTGATGCAGAACATTAATTTCAGGAAACTGATGTGAAGACCACAAATGAAACCTGTCATCTCCCACCTGCAGCTTTGTCAAATGTGAGGTGGTCTAATGTGCCAAGTTTCTGAGAGATGTCAGGCACAGCTGCTACTCATTTATGGTTTATAAAGGGACTTTAATCAAACCTGTGTGGACTCTCAGGGCTTGCACCAATGGCAGGTATAGACTGAACTCACTAGATCCTTATTTATTAGTGTAAAGTTAAAAGGTTTTTTAAAAATAATACCTGGCTGCTGTAGTTGGGAAGGTTGGTGGGATTAAGTATAAGTACAGTAAGGGCTGTACAATAAATATTTGTTCTAGAAGGAAAGTCAACAAAGATGTAGCTTCTGAAAGATAAATTCTGCAATGGTAAATGTCAAATATTGGGGCAATGCTAAGAAAGAGATTTAATATCCGATGTCTGTAGGAGGAGAGCCAGATAATGAAAGCATTGAGATTATGCACAGGATTTTTCTTCACATAGTAATTTAAGAGGGATGGAAAAAATCAAGGATGTTGATACAAAGAAAATTTGGAACAGGAAAGAACTGCAAGTTTGTTCAGCAATACAAAGTTTCCAATGAGCTTTAATAAAAAAAGAGTGTCTCTGAGGTAGATCTGAAAGCTGAATGATAGGTAAAAGCTGTCATGAAAAATTCAGCCTCTCCCTCGAAAATTTCAGCACAAATCTCTTTTTCTAATTTGTATGTATTTATTTCTGTTAATACTCCTAATTTCAATGAGAAATGTCAGCTTGCAAGCTAAATGTTTGTTCAAACCAGGAAAATCATATTTTGCTTATCTGGCAAAAAGAAAGAGATTCTAAGATAAGTTTCCACAAAAGCACAGCTCTTCTTCTTGAAGGGAACTGCTAAAGCAATTATGAAGGACATAGAAATGACATATGTTAGCATCTCACAACTCAGCAATTGGCTGTAGTCAAAAACCGTGATTTTAGACCAAAGGCAAGCAGGTGATGTGTAGTCTTACATGAGTTGCAGGTTTAAAAATTAAAAAGAAAAAAAAAAAAAAGGAAGTTTGTCTAAAGCAGTCATGATCTCATTATTGTTGAGCTAATAGTCAAATACAGGGCACTGTCACTATCAAAGAAAGAACCACTATGTATTTCGCTGGCTTCTTGTAAGTAGGTAATGGATTATTTCAGTGGGTGACTGCAGTGGTCAGAGGATCACAGGCTAATCAGAACAGGATGATTGTGTGCCAACAAACACTAATGAGCATCTATTCTCATAATCAGTGTTTGACCTGCAGCAGTCATGGAAAGGGCACAGCACAACAGCTCACTCAGATGGGACACATCCAAGTCTGGCACAGTAGGCTATTTGCCTGAACACAGGAATTGAAATTACAACATTGACAAAACTGAACCATTGGTGTGTGCTAGATACATGAATGAACCCATTGACCAGTTTAGAAACATCTAATATTGCTTTTTTGTATTCTGACAGTGGTGGAAGGTAGTCAGTCAGTGGGAATCTCATTAAATGTATGTGGGACGGGAAACATGACTCAACAACTTTGATCTTGAGCTACATTATACTGGAGTATACTGCTATACTGCTATATTCAAACCCACTGTGTATTGTTTGGTCACTATCATTTTACTTCCTGCTATTTATTATTGCAGAAGAAATTAAGAAATATATTATTATTAGGAATATTATTAAGAAATACAGAATATAAGTGATTAATACCGGATTGAAACACTTCAGAAAACCTTGATTATGGGAGTACACAAACTTTGGACGAATGAAAACCTAGAAATATTATTTTATTGGGTTGCTAGGAGAATGCAAAAGTGAAAGGCCACAGACAGCTGGAAAAGGACCAGAAAGAAGATATGAACTTTTCCACAGTAACATGGTACTTGCAGGCTGAGCACTTTTTCCAGGTCACCCTCAGAGCACAGATAGTTACATTTCCTAAAATAAAAGAAGTATGAATAAAACATAAAAACATCTTTACAGCTTTGTGTTTGTGTGTGTGTGTATTAGTCTTTTCCCTTCTGGTGAAATTATTCTCGTCACTGAGTTGAGGAAGTCAAGTCCTTCCTGTGCTGTTTTTCAGTCATCTGATCATACCTGCTGGCATTATTTTGGCTTAACTCCAAGGCTGCCCTGTGCACGTGCCACAACATCAACTGACAGGGTGCTTAAAGGCATCTCTTCTTTCTCCCCTCCTTTAGTCTTTAACTCTTTTCTCATTGACCTAGGAGCTTCTGCAGTCTTCTTCCCTGGCTCAACCTTTNACTACAGATTTCTTCCCAAGCACTTTCAACATCTGCTAATTTGCTCTTCCATTCTCAGCACTGGACCTGCACAGATTGCTGTCCAAAAACTCCATTCCTTGAGTGAAGCTCAAAACAACACCATATTCTTATAAATAGACCTCCAGTTAAGTCATCTGTTTTCTATCACATGAGCAGGAGAAGCTAGGGAATAAAGTGAACTTTAGACCTGGAATCTGTACATCACAAAGGTCTAGTTCATCTTCCAATGTTTTATACCTAAAATGGAAAGACTTGCTAAATTTAACTTGCATCCTCTTGATGAGAATGCAGATTCATGTCCTCAAAATTCTGTAAGCAAGGGTTTGTTTTTTACTTCAAAAGTAAAATACTCTAGAAACTGCATTGTCTGAAAACTGATACTAAGGAAGTTTAGCAGTAACAAAGCTGACCTACAGAGGAGTTTCTCAACACTGCAATAACTACAAATAGATTTTGCCTTTTCAAATCTAATGCATAAAAAAAGATTTGCAAGAATAGCTTCATGTCTTAGAGCTTCAAATATCAATTATGGCAGGGTTCCTTTCAGGGAGGTGAGTTTATGTATCTTTAAAGTAGAGGTACTTACCCTGCATTGTGGTAGGGATCAGTCCTATTTCTATAGATACTAACACTGGACAAAGAAGAGCCCTTCTTTTTAGTCTGTTCTTTTTTCATTTACAGTAGAGAACCAAAGCTGCTCTTTTCAACACCAAATATTTTTATTTGAATGGTGTCTGTCTCTGGACTTTTCTGATTACTGTCTGAACTGACATAAGAGTTTCAGGTGGATGCTCTGCTCATCACTGAGCTTAAACAATCTGTTTTCTCAAAGTCAGATAGCATCATTATTTACCTTTTAGGGTTTCTGTTCAGTGCTAAATATATCCCACCAGCCAGGCCACCATAAAGACTGTGCCTGGAAAATAATACTAAAGCTGTTCAGAGAGTGAAAGCTTTATGCAATATGCTTCAGTAAGTGGATTAAATGAAAGGCAGGCAGTTTTCTTCTGAACTTGTTCCCACAGCAAGCAGGAAAACGTAACAGAACAGGCCAAGTACCCACTGTTCTCTTTGTCCATACAGTGGTCAGGTTTCATTATTTCATTTGTGGCCAATGCAGTGATTTCATGAGTCACTTAGACCTGTTTTGACAAAGTATAGTTGGCAGGATTAACTTCTCTGAAATATCCATTCCTTCAAATCGTAAACAATGGCATTTGAATGTGAGTAACACTGTATTAGCAGTAAAAGGGTCACTAAGAGCATGGCCATTTCCTTTCATGGTGCAAAGACATTCTGCACATACTTTAAATCCTGGATCTGTAAATAGAGAAAGGTGCTACTAGAGAAAGAATAGACAGCTAATAATTTGCTGTACTTTTGGACTGGATCAGGACATTGAGGCCTCATTTGCTGTTTAGAGAGCAGGCCTGAACCTGCAAGTCCTGGCCCCATCTTATTGCAGCATCCTCACATAGCTGCATCACACACATCTGCATCTGTGTTCTCCCACCTCAAAAACAGATAAGTCAATGCTTATCTTCTTTGCAGTAATATTTTGAGATATAAACAACTAATATTGCAAAAGTACCTTTCGTGGTTTAATCCCACATGGCAACCTCAGCTCCACACAGCCACTTGCCCCATCTCCAGCATGATGGAGGAGAGAATCAGGAGAGAGAAAGTAAGAAAACTCATGGGTTGAGCTAAAGACAGGTTAATGGTACAG
>VZTR01010019.1:168-13354 GCA_013400775.1 Chaetops frenatus
TCTCCTACAAAATGACATCAAGAAAGTGGGGAGGTGAGTTTTGTTTGACAGGGAAAAGGGCTAGCCTTCGTGTCCAGAACCTGCTTCCCAGAGTGCCATTTGGCACTTCAAATTTAGGCAGCATCTCTGCTGCTCTGAGGTTTTGTCTGGAAGAAATCTTCCTCCGTATCCAAATTGTTTGCAGCTAGCAGGCCACTCTGGGAGGCAGGCTTCTGGACACAAACACTGGCCCTTTTCCCTGTCAAACAAAACTCACCTCCCCACTTTCTTGATGTCATTTTGCAGGAGACATTTAAGACTTCAAATTTTGCCAGAGTCCCTGCTGCTCTGAATTTTTTGTCTTGAAGAAATCTTGCTCCATCTCCAAATTTCAGAGTTGGCAGGCCATGATCAGACACAGGGTTCTGGACACGAATGCTGGCCCTTTTCCCTGTCAAACAAAACTCACCTCCCCACTTTCTTGATGTCATTTTGTAGGAGACGTTTAAGACTTCAAATTTAGCCAGCATCCTTTCTGCTGTTAGTTATCGTCTGGGAGAAATTTTGCTCCATCTCCAAATTTTGGAGCCAGCAACCCACTGTGAGACACAGGCAGCCCGATGTTGGAGGCAGGGTTCTAGACACGAACGCTGGCCCTTTTCCCTGTCAAACAAAACTCACCTCCTCACTTTCTTGATGTCATTTTGTAGGAGACGTTTAAGACTTCAAATTTAGCCAGCATCCTTTCTGCTGTTAGTTATCGTCTGGGAGAAATTTTGCTCCATCTCCAAATTTCAGAGCTGGCATCCCTCGATGTGCTGGTTTAGGACAAATTTGGTTGGAAACCCCTGAAAGGCGTCCCTCCAAAAGACAGATTTAAGACACCCTCCTTCATCTGGTTTGTGTAATAGATTTCCTTTGAAGAAAGTGGAAAAAACTGTTTTTTTAACAAAACAAGAACTCCCACAAGCATAAAGATTGATCAAATCTACACAATAAACCCTCTTACTGTTCCAGAGAGATGGCAAATTCAGAAAAGTCCTTTCAATGGGTGTGTCTTCAGCTCTTTTCTGTCTCTCTCTGGCTTGGGCCCAGCGGCCCGGCTGCAGTGCAGCTTGGGGGGCCCCCGAGTCATGGTCCTGGTGTCCCCCAGATCGAACAATAGCAGAATAGTCCCAAAAAAACCTTTGGCTTCAGCAGTTCAACAGGAACCCAGGAGTAGCAGAGCAGGAGCCTCCTACAGCAGCAGCTGAAGGAACCGTCTAGTGAGAGCTTTTATGGGGTTCTGGTTGGTTCCAGCACAGGTGAGGCCAATAACGACGTTGGTTCAGCTTGGTTCCAGCACTTGCTCTTCAGATCCAGTCTTAAAGGTACAAAGCTTATTTCTGAACTAAACAGACAAACGGGGATAACAGCATCATACAGTGAACCTAGGACACACGCTCAGACACAGGGTTCTGGAAATGAACGCTGGGCCTTTTCCCTGTCAAACAAAACTCACCCACCCAGTTTCTGGATGTCATTTTGGACTAGATGTTTAGCACTTTAGATTTAGCCAGCATCCCCCTCGCTGTTAATATTGGTCTAGGAGAAATCTTTCTTCGTCTGCAAAGTTTCGGGTCAGCATCCCGCTCTTTGATGCTGTGTTCTGTACACGAATGCTGGCTCTTTTCCCTTTCAAACAAAACTCACTCCCCGGGTTTCTTGATGTCGTTTTGTAGATGTTTAAGTCTTCAAATTTAGCCAGAGTCATTTCTAGTGTTAGATTTGGTCTGGGAGAAATCTTACTCCGTCCCTAAACTTTGGAGCTGGCAGTCAGACACAGGGTTCTAGACATGAACATTGCCATTTTTTCTGTAAATAAAACCTCACCCCCTCAGTTTCTTGATGTCAGTGTGGAGAAGGCGTTTGGCACTTCATAGGCAGCAAGAGTTATAGTCAGTGAAATCTTTGGTGTGGGAGAAATCCTGCTCCATGCACAATTTTAGGCGGCAGAAGCTCCTGGACACAGGATCCTGGGCAAGAGATCTGGACCTTTTCCCTTTATAACAAAACTCATCACCCCAGTTCCTTGATGTCAGTTTGGAGGAGGCATTTGGCACTCCACGGATAGCCAGAGTTATAGTTACTGAAAGCTTTACTGTTGGATTAGTTTTGCTCCGTTCCTAATCCTAATTCTAACCCTGACCCTAGCTCTAGACCCTAACCCCTAAAGCCTAACCATAACCCAAACCTAACTCTAACCCCTAACCCCAACTCTAACCCAGACCCTAATCCCAGTCCCTAACCCTTACCCTGACCCTGACCTTAACCCTGACCCCAACCCTTTCCCTCACCCTAACCTTAACCCTAAACCGTAATCCAACTCTTACCCTAACCTGAACTCTAACCCTAACTCCTGACCCCTTACCCTAAAACCTAACCCTTAACACTAACCCCTAACCCTTTACCCTAACCCTTCTGCCCACCCTAACCCCTATCCCTAACCACTAACACTAAACTCTAACCCCTAACCCTAATCCTAAACACTCACCCTAACCCACTTGCCTGCTAACCATAACCCTAGCCCCACCCTCTAAACCTAACCCTAACCCCTACCCTGAACCTCTAAACAGGCGCCTGGCGATGCAATGCAGGGACAGCGCCTGGTGATTCAACAAAAAAAATCTGTAAGAGTACTTTTAATGGTCCGTAAGAACCCTAAAAATACCCTAGAAATCCCAAAGCAATTGCTTTGCCCCCTCAAGGTGTCCTTCTGCCTCTCAGCTGCTCCTTGGTCTCTGTGTGACACCTTTGAGGTTCTGAGTGTAACTCCCACCCTCTTCGTGCTGCCCCGCCACCTGCGGATGTTGTCTCTATCTTTTTTCTTCAGGTGTTGTCCTCCTGTGAGTGCCGTGGGGTTCTCCTTCTTCCATGGGTGCTGCTGCAAGTGACATAATGGTGGCCATGATGCATCTTTTATAACATTGATAGGGTCCCCATGATGTGGTGCCATGTGATGCTGCGTGAGGGGGTGGAGTGACGTGACATGACGTGGGGGAGGAGTGATGTAATGCAACACAGGGGTGGAGCCACATGGGGTTAGAGTGTTGTCTTGTGGACTGGAATTGAAAATGGCGTCATTCAGGGTGGAGCTGGGGGCATTGCTGTGGGTGGAGCCAAATCCTGCCGTGCCCTGTGGTGGTGCGTGGTGTGGTGGGTGGCAGGAGGGGCTGGGTTGGGAGCGGCTGGGGGTGGGGTGTGGAGCAGGGGTGGTCTGGGATGTGGACCTGAATAGGAGTGATAGGTGTGGTGGTGTGGGGAAAAATTGGCTAATTAACTAATTATCTAACTAATTATCCAATTAACTAATTAGTTATCTAATTAGTTAACTGTCTATTTGAATTAGTGCTCCAGATGGGAGTAGGGATGTAGTGATGAATCAGTGTAATTATTAGCTACTCCCATCTGGAGCACTAATTAAGGGCCCTATATAGTGTACATAAAAAGAAAAAAAATAGTATGTCTGGTGCAGCAGTAGAAAATTTCAGGCTCCCTGGGAGTAATTGTTATTGTTTTTAATAAATATTTAGTGGTTTTTTTACTCCCAAGAAGCCTGAAATTTTCTACTGCTTTTATATTTTAAGCAAGAAAGGAAAACAAAGGTAGAAATAGAGAGAAAAAGAGTTAGAAAGAAAAAGGGCTAGAGAGAAATAGAAATAGAGTTAGGATTAGAGAGAAAAAGAAATAGAAAGAAAGAGAGTTAGAAAGTGGATGCTATGTGCTGTGCATTATAATAGAATGTTAATTTTTGTAGAAGCAGCTACAGTTGTGTATAATAACTAACACTGTTATTTTTGTAACGAACTGGCAATAACTAAAATAACTCAGACATATTTGTGAAGTACCTGATGCTGATTTCGAGTACTTGTGGTTATCTTGCAATAACTGAAATAGTTAATCCATCTGCATGGTCAGATAACATTTTTTCTATTGGTACACTGTGAGAATTTGTTATTGCTGGGTGTGTGTGGCTTTGGCCACACTTGTGGAGATGTAAAATAAGCACTTGGATTGCTCTGCACACATTAAGGGAAGTGTGTCAGGAGAAGTCACCTGTGGACAAACTGCTTGTTATAAACATGTGAAGGGAATTGGCTTTCTTGCATGATTGTTAATGAGCTTGTTAATTAGGTTATGAAGTTAATGATTGTATATGTTAATGAGGTTGTTGATTGACATTGTTGTTTGGGGATTGTGTTCAGATGTTGGGGGTTGATAGCAGAAAGTTCTGGATTTGGGGGAGGAACAGGTGTCAATCACAATTAGCATAAGGGGAGAGAGGGGAAGACCCCATTGGACTATTAAGAACCAACCAGAAGACCCTGGATACAAACGAGCCTACCAGAACATTAGGGGGTGGGGTCAAGGGAGGAGCTATGCTCAGCTCCAGGGAATAAAATGTATCTCCCCAGCCTTGTGAGTGTTCCTCTGGCCATACCTGATCTGTGGCTCAGCACCCTTTGCCTAGAAACTGCTGTTCCTTTGCCTTGTAGTTTGGTGGATCACCATTTTTGGTCTCTAATTGATCATAGTTACTATTGTTAATAAATTTCCCCGTTTCAAAATTTTAATTGGCAAGTCATTTATAACATACCGTTCTCCTGTATCTCTCCAGTGGTGCCGAGTTTTGCAAAGTGGTTGAAGGGTTTAACCACCTTCCCTGTGGGGAAGGCTGATGGTCTCCTGAGTACAGGGCTGTGGTGACGGTGCTGCCTTCTGCCTGTCTTTCCTTTGTGGACACAAAGGAGTGGAAAAGCGAGGCCCTGAAGCAACCAAGGCCCTCCTGAGAGGGCCACTAGTCCTGCCCTGCTTCCAGCAGCAGTGCTGAACCCTCCTCTCCCAGCCCTGGCCAGTGCTGCAGCAGGCAGAGGAGGGAGCTGCCTCAGGAAAATGGAATCTTGACCCTTCTCCACCAGGCACCAACCTGTTCCTCTGCTGGGCAATGTGCCTTCACACGAAGATGAGTCTCCAGGGGATGGGCTTTGCAGGCTCTTCTTAGGAGTGGGAGCAGCCCCCACCTACTTTAATTCTGGTGGCAGCTTGGTTCCTCCCTGGGTAGAGGCTGGTTCTCACAGGATGAGCACTCCCTGTGACATGGCCAGGCCCCCCAGGCCTTCAGTTATAAAAATGACCACAGACCCACAGAGGGAACAATGGACAGGTAAGAAATGCTCCAGCAGGCAAGGCTGGTTTGAACAGCCACATCCTGGGCATTGCTTTGCCATCTCCCATCATCCAGCTCTGCAGCCAAGAGGCCCCTGTGGTCTGCAGCAACCTATTTGGGACCACTCAGGGAAGGCAGCCAGAGCAGAACATACTGGGGATCCAGCTGCAGCAGCCAGGTAAAAATGCTGTGAGGTCCAGAGACACTGAGCAGTACAGCCAGGCCGTGTCACACCCACGCTGGAAGGGGAGCGGGAGCTGAGAGTATAGGACTGGGTTGTACATTGTTCCAAGGCAGGTAATTCCCCATTTTTCCTTATTATTTTAAACTCTCACAGTATTGAAACCTTTGTGTTTCTCTGTGTTTAATATACAATTTTCCAGTGAGTTGGCTGCTCACAGTTTTTCTCTGTTTCACCACAAAATCGGTTGTAAGTTGTTTTTGGATCAAATCCCAGGATCTCCCTCTCCTCGTGGATTCGGAAGGAAAATGTTGAAACCGAGGTGCCTATAAAATACCTGCGGAAAAAAACCAAAAAGGGTTTGTGAGGGAGGGCAAGTTTTTAAAATGCAAATAATTTGATTTCAGTCCAATGAACTTTACTGTTCAGTGAAATTATATGATAACGAAATTGTCATATACATGCACACAATATAACCATTAGACATCTACTATATACATCTCAATTATATAATTTCTTACACAATTGGTAAACAACCATAGCTGGGCCAAAAATCATAATCAGTTTGGTGACCGTGACATTAAGCTTTGGCTGAAATAAAACTCGGGTTTGTTACCTTGCATGTGCGCAAATCCACTGGTCAATCACGGCCAAGCCACCATCCTTAAAGAGTTCCAGCTCCTCCCAAGAGGGTTCAAACCTGACCATCTCAGGCAGCAGTTTCTTGAGCAGCTCGATCTCTTAAAAAAGGAAGGATACAACTTGATCTCTACATTATGAAGAGCAACTCACTGCTGTTACACGATGGGTTTCTTTAAGGGAACCTTGGGTGAACAGTTACAGAGCAAGTGACACCAAAAGGTACCCACAAATTTTACAATACAGTTGCCAAAATTCACAGCATTGCAAGCAGGGAGGGGAGCCAGTGGTAATTGCTGCACTCATTGTGGAAAGTTACCAATCCTGAAGTGACTATGATCTGCCTACCTTCCTCAACAGCATCAGTGGCTACAAAAACTTTTTCAAGTTTAAGCGTCTCCAAGAGGCTGTGGATTTTCTTTACTGCTCCTTTCAGGGAAGGCACATCTTCTCTGTGGCCCCAAATGAAGTCTCTCCTTCTGAGATGAACCCCAAGGTATGGCCCACCTAGAGCTGTGCCTGACTTAACCTACAAGATAAAGATTGGTAAAATTTAAAACTTGAGAGCATCACTATTCACACCAAAATGCCAGAATACATAATCTCTGGATAAGGCACAGAATCACTCTAGTTGCAGACAGAAATTTTCAAGTATGGACTGGAAGTAGTTTGGGACACTTGTTGCAACATTTAGATCTTGGGTGGCCTCCATCATGCAAGAGAAACTGGAGTGCCAAATCTTCGTAAGTGAAAATTCCTCTCCTTGACCAAATAAATCCTTAACTGGCAGGTGGCAGCTGAACTTTACACCCAGACACAGTGCTGAATACAAGAAGAAATTCAAGTTTCCTCTGCTAAAATGAGGGCAAGAAAGATGTGGCCCCCAGAACCAGTCAGGCACACTTTGACAGACTCTGTCAGCTCGTGTCACCCAGGGGGAAGAAGGTGCATGAGGAACACTCGTGTCCACCTCGACGTGAGCAGAAGTGTACCTTCCAACACGCCTTGCAGCACACAGCCAGGAATACACAAATGAAATATTTGTTATGGAGAACAGACTGTTAAGGATTTTACCTTCATCTGTGTCCAGTCCTCCTTGTACCGAGTCCTGTCTGCCTCATCGGTGGACTGAAGGTATTTCTTCCTGTACTCATCTCCCACCACACGGAGGTGTTTAGCGAACACCATGCTGCGACGGGTCTGTGGGATAAGAGCAGACACTGAGTCAGAAAAAGGAGAGCTAAAAATGAGCACGTGGAGACACTTTCACTCACACAGCACTTCCAGGATGCAGTTACTTCTGGGACATCTAGGCAGTACTCCAAGCAAAGATTTCTAACCTTTTACTTCTAATTATCAACACATTTATAACCAACCTACTCACCTGCCCCTGCAATACACAGATGTAGGGAGGACACAGCAGTTATTTACACAACAGAACACATACCAAATTAAACACCCTAGCAATGTGCCTCATTTTTGGAAACAAAAGCTGGGCAAACACTTCAGTGTGCAAAACACCTGTAAGAATGAAACCTGCTTTAAAAATATTAGGCATCTAGCCACAGACACTTATAAAATTCAGTGGAAAAGTGATGAAAAAGGAATTATTTCCTTAACCTGTGAATAATAATCTCTAAGATTTTGTGATGCAGTTACCACTGCACACAGCCACAAGCGGCCTTTTTATTAACAGGCAAAAGAATGAAGGAAAACCCAATTTCTCCCTTTTTGTCTGCGAGGAGAAGCATGGAAAAAAGAGGAGAGGCACTGGGCCCAAGCTGCAGTGAGTAAATTTCTGTTAGGACATCAGGCAAAACCACTGGGGCAATGTTTAAAGTGCCTCTGCTAAGAAATGTGTGTTTTGGAGCCATATGGACTTCATCTCTGCTTTTACAGGACAAGTCAGACTCAAAAATGGTATTTGGGTTGCATTTCTTTCTTTGAGAGGTCACTTTCAATGAACAATTCATGGCTAGCAAACTACTGTTTGGTCCACTTCTGAAGTCCCAAGTGAATAGCCAGATGCTTACAAGACTGAGGTCTGTGTAATTTGTTTTGTAATATCATGAGAGTCAATTTCTCTCAGGAATTTTAACTATATCAACACTCCAAATCATGTTCCATTTTCCTGTGTCTGAACCTTAACATTTTCTTAAAACTTTTATGACAGGAATTATTTGACCATAGACCTTTGCCTTGAAACCCATGGGAATTTTTGCCTTTGAAGCCAATGGGGAGGGATTTGGGACAACAATGAGCACTTTAGGGAATCCTTTTGAAAAGACAAATCTTGAGGTGGACTAGATAAGAAACTGCTCCCTTCTGACTGTAGATGTGTTGTATAGGGGAGGTCCTTTTAATCTCATGCCCTGCAGCACTGGGCCTTTAGGCACAGGATGGCAGGACAAATTCCTGTCTCACATTAATCCACAGCAGCCTGTAAACCATCTTTAGCACACATTGCTGAAACAGAAGACACAAGTTACTTTCAAGACAAGAAACCCAAGGCAAAACTGAAGCACACACTGGTTACTAAAGTTTTTAGCAGAGCCAAGTAAAAAGTCTAGAGAAGCTATCTGTAAAATACTCACATTCCAATAATCTTTCCCTCCGTAGTGGTCATGAAGAAGGTTTTCAGCTCTGTCTAACATCACTGACCTATTGAAAATTGTAAAACTGAGTGCAGTTCCCTTAGGAATAGAATTTACATTACGACGTTTCTTTACACATTTGCTAGGATAGAGCACAGCCAGTGATCTGTTTGCAAAGGGAGTGTGGGGAATGAGGGACAGGCTCCTATATAGTAAATTCTAGTTCTCTACAAGACAAATTGTGACCCACAGCCTGCTGGGGAGAGAAGGGAACCATGCCACTCCCTGTGCCTGCTCTCCTCCTTAATAAATGGTACCCTGACTCTGAAAGTTAAACACTAACAAGTATTCACCACCCCTCACAGTCCTTGCAATAGGTGCTACAGGAGAAGTAAGATTTCTGACAGGGAGAGTGATCCAAAGGGGAGAAGTGACCTGTGTGATAATGCTCAACCTCAGAGCACACGAGAGCCTCTGGGAGGAAGCAGAATATCATGAAAACAAACCCAGAGAAGGTGTTTTCCACGCGTAGAATAAAATGTCTACAGTAAAACAACAGATCAAAGAACAGAGACTCTACCAAAATGTGTGGTAGTAGACAGCAGCTTTTTCTTCTCATAAACAAACACCGTTCAGGATTGTGTACTGGAAACACAACTGCACTATCCAAGTTCTAAGAAGCAGAAGAGATTTTGGGACTTTCAAGTATCCAAGAGCATAAGAGATGTGGATTTAGTTTGTGAGCAGATTGATGATAAGCAAACACACAGAGAAATGCTTCTGCTAAAAGGGACCAAGGTCATTCTCTGCATCTCCTTCTACTAAAAAGAGAGGAAGCAAATAACCAATCAACTTTGGATTACCGCTGCTGATAATCAGCTGGCACAGAAGGCTCCAAATCCCCTGGAAAACAGACTACACTGTACTGGTGAAGAAGCAGCACTGCACCTAACAGGGAGCTTGGAGGTGACTGAGGTTACTAATCCAAATGCATTGAGAAGTTTCCTTGAAGTGACCACACTTAAAGGGTAAAAACCCAGTCCTAGGACCACACAACTGGTTGTCCAGCCAGAAGGGCAATACGGGAGATCAGAGCTCTGAACAATCAGAGCACTTTAGAGATACTGGTACACATGAAGGTAAGGGACATCTCACTGACACTGCCTAACAAGATTTCCTGACAGGCTTCATTAAAGGCTTTTAAGAGAACTTGGCACAGAAAGGAAGGTTCTTGCATGGATTTAAAAAAAAATTAGTTTAGAGAAAGGGATAAATGTATGGTTCTCATTGCAGAGGGAGGTCACAAGGGAAGGACTCTTCACCATATTCCTAAACAACCTACAGAAGGGCATGAAATCAGGTGACACAGCTTGACAATTATTTTAAATTCCTCAGAGCAGCTAAGGTCAACTATGAAGAATTAGAGAAATCTGATAAATGGCCAATGAAGTGGCAGATGAAATCTAACATAGGAAAGAATGTAGTAAAAAAAAAAAAACACAACAAAAACAACCTGGCTTTATCTAATAACTAAAGGTCTCGATGGTCAAGAATGAAGACAGTTTGATGCAAACATCAAGGCAACACTCAGAGGTCAAAATAAGGAACCTGTGTCCCAGGAATTAGCAGAAAAAGAGGAGAGCACTTGACATAGCATGTCATTTGTACTGCAGCGTAACAGGTTTACCCACAGTCAGCGTGCAGGATCCTGCTGAACTGCCAAGGTTCAGAGATTGGCAGTGGTGACAACCAAAGGCATGGAATAGCTTTCACATGGAGAAGAACTAATGGAGCCAGGACTCTTCCCACTGCAGAGGGGGAACTGAGGGGGAAAATGCCAGACTTAACATCACGTGTGGTGTGGAGTAGAATGTGGAAGAGCTGATGGTTCAGCATCTCTTCCACTGCATGATCTAGGGGATATCACATGATACCTTGGAGGTAGGGGTCAAAAAAGCTGCCTGAGAGGGAATATAAAGGAGCTCAAGGTTATTTGCTCTTAGCTTTTAGCATTGCAACCTTTAACTGACAGTTAAGTGTTTCCTAGAAGGTAAATCCCTTTTGTAATGATTTTAACAAAAGTACAATAATTAAGTGATAAAATACCTCAACAGTGGGATACAGCCTTTAAATTCCCCCTGCTCTTCCCACCCAGCAATGGGGTTGTACAACAATACAACAATGAACAATAAAACAAGGCAACTCACTGTGCTGAAGTGTTCTTCAGAAGGATAGGAGCCACAATAGAGGCAGATCCTTGGACAGACAAGCAAGAGGCATTTAGGCCTCGTGTTTCCTCATAACCCCAGAACCAGCCCCTAAAAGGGAACACAAAGGGTTGGTTCATGGGCTTGTATTTTAAATTAATGCCTTATATAGAATAAAACATCCTAAAAAACTATGTATGATACAAATAAACCAGCCACCTCCTTTATGCTGCTTTTCTGTGGAGCAGCAACTTGCTAGAATTAGATCTTCTCGTATCAGTACATTTTATTGTTGATGGGCTTTCTAAAAACAAAGTGAATCCCAAGCACCCAAATATTCACAGCAGGCAAATATCTCTCTGAATACAACTGAAAAGACCAGAAGGACTGCTAGATATTACCTGTAGTAGCCATGTTTGTCTTTGGAGTACATCAGCTGATCAATGCATGGCCTTTCATCTATTTTTTCTTCCCATGTTCCTTCTTTCCATCCTTCTGCGTAGCCTTGCAGCACGTAAATCTGCTCAATAAAGGGTCCACCTGACTCTGAGCAGAAAGCAAAGCAAAGGATTTGTAAGCACGAAAACCCACACCATAAAGGTATGAATAAGCATCAGGTGCTGTTAAAAATCTACTAGAAATGCTAATACTACACTACTCTCTCTTCCCTGTTTTCCCTATAAAAAAAGGAAAGGAAGTTCTGTGTGAGCCAGAAAAGCTAAAAGGGCCAGGCAACGTGACCACCTGCTATCCCTCCCAGCTCTGTGTGACTTGGTGTGCCAAACACAACGGAATCACTGTCAGCCGGGTAAAACACACCACGAAGCACAGAGGTTTTCAGTGCTGTCAGCAGCTGCCACAGGAGGAGTGCCTCCAAGAAAAAGGTCAAGTACAAGCCCTTCTTCCCCTAAGTTTCAGGGTCTCTACGTGCATTTTCCTGGAAGGTAGGGAACAGCTTTCCCTTCAAAGCTCCTTGCAGAGGTGTGACCTTTGGTGGCCTTTTATTTCCTTTGCTGAACAAGCCTGTGGGCACTGCTGCAGATTTGAACATTTCGTGATTAGCTCAACAAGGCAGTAAATCCTAAAGGAACCAACTTCACTTTCTTATGGAAAACCTTTCTCTTAGATACAAAAACAAGCGGTAAATATTTCAAGTATGTGCAGCACTGACAATGAAAAAGTAAGTTCAGGGAAGAACACACTTTACAACTTTTACTGTCCAACCACCACATCCAGAAAAAGGTGGCTTGTCTGTATTTCAACAAGCTGCCTCTCTCCTTATGGGCTTGTCATTCTGGTCAAAACCACACAGAAGTACCTGTGAATTTAACCACAGGCATTAATTGTCTGTTTTTCGGGGTCTCAGAAGTCGAGGGGACAGTAGTGCTACATCAAACAAGCTGCCAAGCAATTGGGTTATTCCATCCTAGTGGTTGTGTAGCTCAGCAAAACTCCTTCTCATCCTTTCTCTTGCCACCTCTAAGATTTTTTTTTTTCACATAAAAGGATAAAAGCCCCTATAAAGACAAACCTGTTAAGAAACCATATAAAGTATTTAGTAAATTGTAGACTGGGTGACCCTAAACCCCACCTGCGAGGAACTGCTCATATTCGATGACAGGAATGTTCCTGTTGAGGCTTGGGATATCAAAGAACTCAGACCAAGGGATCCGGACCTGGAGGATGTCAGGGCTCTGCCAGTGGTAAAGACGTCCCCAGGGAGGCAGAACCAACACCCAGTTTTCGCTTTTTCGCAGGGTCTTTAGAAGGGAGGCAATGCGAACATAGACATCTCTGCGGAGGTTGAACCCCTCAGGGGGGTTTACATCATACAAAAGGTACCTGGGGAGAACAAAGGAATACCATTACTTCTGGGTGTACATCGAGGCTTTCACACGGTTTCCTTTTTTACCCTACAATCCTGTGATGAAACTGTTGGGAAGGAAGCTGTTCCCCTTTTTCAGTTTGTGGTACTTGGAAGGGGAAGAAGAATGGGAAGTCAGAGCAGTGTGTACTGCAGGGGCCACCAGAGTCTCCTGGTGAGGTGGCCCATGCCAGCAGCCTTTCCTGCAACAGGCCAAGGAGTCAAGAGTCTCGCTCATCCTGAGGGTAACGTGGGGTGTGTGGTGAAAACGGTGAAACTACTGGCACGTCACCCAGGCTGACTCTTGTAAGGCGGGCACAAAGGTAGAAGGACACGCTCGGGAGAAGTAAGGGAAAAGGGCACAGCTGGAAGCTGGATGATCTCTGTGGGGTCCCTTCCAACTCAGGATACTCAACAGATGAAAGCCCTCGGACAGCTGCGATGCCACCTTCCAAAAACGACCCAAAAAAGCACCAGCAGGCGAGGGAGGCCCTTTACCAGCTGACGACCGAGACA
>VZTR01010019.1:14440-35971 GCA_013400775.1 Chaetops frenatus
TCCCGCCGCCGCTGCGCTTCGGGCAGCCCGCCGTGTTCGGCCAGGGCGGCGGCTCCGCCGGCCTCCCCTTCGCGCCCGCCGCCACCTTCGCGCCGCCCTACTCGCTGGCGCAGGCGCCGGCGCCGGCCCCGGCGGGGAACGCGGGATTCAGCTTCAGGCCGCCCACCAGCCTGGGCGGCTTCCCGACCTCCAACGAAGCGTCGGGTGGCGGCGGCGGTGCCTTCGCGGCCCCCGAGTTCCGCTTCAAGGCGCCCGAGAGCTCCACCGCCTTCAAGCCCGTGTCAGGCGGCGAGTCGGAGAAGGGCCCGGCTGCCCCCGCCGCCTTTGCTTTCTCGTCGCCCTTCGGCTTCGCGTCTGGGACGGGCCCTGAGGCGGCGGTGGCACGAGAGCCTTTCTCCTTCTCCCGTCCCGCCACCGCTTTGGGGCGGCCGGAAGAAAGAGGCCCGCGGGCGCTGCCGGAGGACCCGGCGAAGCCGCCGTCCAAGGGGCTGAAGCGGAAGGAGGAGCGGGAGCGCTCGCCGCGGCGGGCGGCAGTGTCGCCGGAGAAGCGGGCGGTGATGATGAGCCGGCCCCGCGGCGGGATCCTGTTCGGCCGCACGCTGGAGGATCTGCTGCGCAGCCAGGCCCGCGAGCAGCGGGAGCGCGGGGACGGCCTGGAGGCCGAGCGGGGATCCGCCGAGGAGCCGCCGCCGGCCGAGGCCCGGGAGCCCGCCCGAGAAGGTGGGCGAGGGTCTGGTGGGGCAGCCCGGCCGCCCGGGTGTCTCCCCGCTTGCTGACTAGCTGTCGTGTTCTTTCTCGTCACAGATGCGGCCCCCGCCGCCCCGGCTCGCCGGAGCCGCGCCAGCGAGAGCACGGAGGGGCTGGGGGGCCTGCCAGCCGCCGAGCTGACAGCCGTCCAGTGCAAGAACATCCCTGACTACCTCAACGACAGGACTGTGCTGGAAAAACACTTTGGCCAGTTTGTAAAAGTTCGTCGGATCATGACCAGGCGTAATAAAAAAATGGCTGTTCTCCACTTTTTTGATCACGTGAGTACCAGAAGTGCCATAACTCTTGGGAGTGTTGGGCCTGGGGAAGTCTCCAGGGATACCTTAGAGCCCCTTCCAGTGTCTAAAGGGGGCTTACAATAAAGAAGGAAAGCAACTTTCTACAGGGACAGATTGGGAGAGGGAAATGGGGAAACAGTATAAACTAAAAGAGGAGTTAGATGTTAGGAAGAAATTCTTCGAAGGTGGTGACACCCTGGTACAGGCTGCCCAGAGAAGCTGTGGCTGCCCCTGGATCCCTGGAAGTGTCCCAGGCCAGGCTGGACGGGGCTTGGAGCAGCCTGGGATAGTGGAAGGTGTCCCAGGTCAAGGCAGGGGGTTGTAGCTGGATGGTCTTTCAGGTCCCTTCCAACCCAAAACAGTCTCTGATTCTATGAAGAAAGACTTAAATCTGAGTACTTAGGGTGGGTCCAGGACTGATGAAAACTACACTCTTGTTTATAGAAAAGCAGCATTTTTTTGTGGAGACTGATGCCATTATGATTTTTGTTTTTTCATATAACCCTCTCATATACACTTTTATGCAGCTTTTATGTATCCCTAATGCTTTTAACCCACGTACTTGTAATTCCCTAAACCTGATAAGTAGCTTAGACCCAAAGTTCTGTTAAGCCAAAAGACCAAACACTGGAGTTAGGGGTCAAAACACTCCAGACACCAAGGTCCCCTCCAGAACACATTCTGTAAACTAGATAGACCCATTTAGGGTGGAGACATTCCTCAATAGGGGGCTTCTCTGGAGCTTCCCATTGGGGACTCTATGATAGATATGTTAACGTGCAAAGTTCTATAATTCTGTGCACAGACGACGGCGGGAGGGCATTTTGCCGGTGCATCTCCCCTGGATGTGATGCACTCTAAGGATCCTTAATAAATACCAAGGTAAACCCCTTGTTCCCCTCTAACCGTGTTTGGCTTTTATTCTAAGAGCAGGGGTTAAGGCATCAAGACCAGTTCAGCTGATTGCACGTAGGTATTAAGTGAGGTTAAAATGCAGCAACCAGAATTTTTTGGGAAGCGGTAATTGTTTCTGTGGCAGAAACTGTGCTGTGCATTTCGGTGTTGTGATGCCAATAGGTTTCCATGCTCTGCTTTTGTTTTCTTACAGGCCTCTGCAGCTCTTGCCAGAAAAAAAGCAAAGGAGTTGCACAAAGACATAGTAACATTTTGGCAGAAGAAGAAAACAAGTAAGTCTGTGTTTCCAGACTACTGGGTGATTTATAAATAGTGTGCCAGCTGCTCTTTTTTCCCCTGATGTGCTGAGGATGACACCTAAATTATCTCCTAGTAGGAGAATCATTAATTCAGTCATACAGCAGCAGTATAGCGATGTTCAACTTTGTGCTGCTGTCCGGAAGTAGGATGTTCTTTGGGGATGTAAGAAAACCCAGTCTGAAATGCCTTACTGCCTTCCTCAGATCATGGACTGGGATGTGGACTTCCAGCTTTCAGGAAAAGGTTCTGAGAACCAACCTAAGGAAAGTGTCCTGAGAACCTCTTCAGTGTCTGCTGAAGCTGCCGTTCTGCATATCTGCAGTTAGACACTGCATGAACCAAAAAAGAGAACAACCTACAGAGTTTAGAAATGGGAAACCTGAATTCCAGACCCTGCTTGGGCTTAGGGCAAGAGGAGATTGTTGAGTCCCCAGGGGAATACTTACACTGTCAAGTGCTTCCCTTTCTTTGGCTCCACGAGATCAGTGTGTGTACCTGTGACATCCTAGCCTGGGGGTGCACTTCACCTGCCAGCAGATGGATGGTTCACTTCAGCTTTGACCAACCACAGCCTTGCCTTCCAGAAATCAAACAGCTGCTGAGTTGTTTCCCTGAGAATTAACATCTTGAAGCAGCAGCTCTAGGGCTGCCTCTTTGCCAGTGTCATTTGTCGTGGTGTTATGTCTGTGGCAGCATTCTGAAATAACTATTCCGGGCGGGTTTAAGAAATCCAGCTGGTGGGAAAATTGTCCCTGGGAGAAGAAATTCTGTTTTCCTGCAAGTGTTAACTCATGCTGACCTGAGTCTAAGCTTGGGTGAAATACTTGCAGTAGAAGCACTGGGAATTGTGATTTATCCAGGTGGAATGGATTTCATATCCCATAGGGAGTTATAAATTGTGCATTATATCCCAAGCCTGAGAGAACTGTGATTCAGCTGAAGATCAGACTTAATTGACTGATAATTACAGTTATTTCTAAGTGGTATTGTCTTGAAAAATACTTATTCTTTATAGAACAATGACCTTGATAGCAATTGGTAGAAACTTGGTACAGCTCCTAGTTGTTGTGGAAGTTTTCCAAGCATGTACAAAACTGGGAGTCAGTTTTCACCACCATCTCCATGGGGTCAAGGAAGAGCTGTTGCTTAAACTGCTTGCCAGGTACTTGGTTTCATGCTTATGTGCCATTTCAGGTCCAGCAAAAAGAGAATTTTCATCCAAGGAGAAGAAAGCAGGTGAAGATGAAGGAAGGCAAAGCAGTGAAGAGCAAAGCTATCAGCATGCCCCTCTTAGGAAACCTTTAATAAGATCTTCTGCCAGCAGTGTCATGCCTGGGAGAAGGTATGTCCTCTCATCTAGGAATCAACCTGGCAGGAAAGGGGGAGTTTGGAGAAAAGTGGTGATCACTGTGTGCCAAATAGTCACGTTCTCTTCAGGGAGGCTGCTTCCCTTCTTTTCTGGTTTGTCTGAATTGGAAACACAGCTCTCACACTTTGTCAGAAGGATACTCCTAAAAGCTTGTTAGGGTCTTTTACTTTGGTCTCTGGATTTTGTTCATAAAAGCACCTGCAGTATGAGGCACGAGGGAAGTGAACAGACAGTGCAGAGCCCAGCTAGGACCTAGCAGTAATGACAGTGTTTGTAGTCATGGTTCAATGAGCTTCTCAAGCAAGCAGTTTCGTTTCAGGGGCCAGTTAGAGTTCTGTGGAATGGGAGTCTCCTTTTTGGAATAGTTTGGATCATTGTCTCAGTTCAAGTGAACAGTCTTCCTGGTTTGTGGCAGTCAGAGAAATGGCAAGGTTGTCATCTTTGTCATACCTCAATGGTGTGTCTAGTCTGACCAAAGTAATTTTATATGTGTAGTCTTGTAACTATAAAACTAGTAGTATGTTCTGAAGGAATCAGTGTTGCTTGGTTTAAAAAGTATGTTTGTATCTGGGCCTTGTAAAATCTTTAAATAATCTCTGTTGCTATAGAAAGCAAAGTTGGGTTTGTCTCCACACCAGCAAGCCTGTTCCTAGCTTAACATGCAAACTGCTGTGCCATAGTGATGCAAAATACTACAGAGCCATCCATTTCCATGCCCTCTAAGACACTTCCAGTAATACCTTTTCTGTTGCACAAAAGTTAGGACTTTCTCCACAATGCCAGAACTCTTGGCAGTGTTGTCAGGGCAGCGCTGAGGATTTAACCAGATTAACTGCCAGTGTGGGTGTTACCTCAGCAAGTCGATACATTGTTCACATTTCCCTGTGAACAAAATACTTCTCTAAACAGATGCTGGCATCCTAAAGAACAGTGAACGGATTAAGACCGGGGCATGCACTAATGTATTATTACTACTAAAAAAGCCTTCTGCTTTTAGTTCTCCAGCAAAGAAGCCTGGCCTTCGAAAGGCGCTGCAGTTTGAAGCAGAGCTGTTTGATCCCAGTTCTGAAGGGCAGAGCTCAGAGAGCTTGGGAGCTTCGCTGTCCTCTCTAAGTAACCTGGTGGGATTGGTGGCTGAGACATCTGAAGAGAGATACAGGCTCTTGGACCAGAGGGACAAAATCATGCGACAAGGTAATTAAAACACAAATTAATGAGTGTGACGTCTACTTCTCTGCTGGAAAGATGTAAGTGTTCAGGTTTTGTGGCAAAGCTGTTGTGATATTATGGAAAGGGCTTAAAAGAGAGTTTAATGTGGAACAGTCTGTAAAATACTCTCCTAGTATATTCTTTTTTGTATTTTTTTCTTGTAAAACACACAGATCTGTTTTACTTACTGCATGTGCAATGTCTTGTGTAAAGGGAGGGGCAGAATATCCATCTTCTGTGAAGGAGGGCACATAGGGAGATCTGCATCTCTACAGACTCTTTAAAGAAAGTTACCCAAAGCCTTGACAACATTTCATAAAACCACAGAATTGTTTGAGTTGGAAGGGGCCTTAAAGCTCATCCATTCCCACCCCCTGGCATGGGCAGGGACACCTTCCACTGTCCCAGGATGCCCCAAGCCCCATCCAACCTGGCCTTGGACTCTTCTAGGGTGGGGCAGTTACAGCTTCTATGAGCAACTTGTGCCAGTGCCTCGAGTATTTGTCAAAATTCAAACTATTACGCAGCTGAGAATTATTTCAAGAAATGTCCTTTTGTTTCACAGTGCTGGTTGTAACGCCTTCCATGCTGTTCTTGCAGCTTCAAAACTGATCCTATATCTAATTTAAGATCTTACTTTTAATATTGACAAACAACTCTTGTCCACTCAATGCAGAATTTTGAAATTGCTGTTCCTTAGAACACAAAACATTGGGTATCTTTTAAAAGCTTCAGTCTTTTCAGCAAAACTCTTAATATGTGCAATCCTTGGACAGGCCTCAGAGTGGGGAGAACCCCATCCTTGTGCATTTTTGACTATATCAAGGTTTGGGTACAGCCTTGCATGCTTAGGGCTGTTTTGGCACATCAGGGTAATAGCTTATTGTGAAGAAAAAACCCAAAACCCAAGAGATGCTTAGTGTTTGTTCAATTATTTCCTTCTTTTTTTTTTTTTTTAGCTCGAATAAAGAGGACTGATCTTGGCAAAGCAAAAACTGTTGTTGGCACTTGCCCAGACATGTGTCCTGAAAAAGAGCGTTACATGAGGGAGACAAGAAACCAGCTCAGCATCTTTGAATTGCTCCTAGGAACTGACAAGGTATGAGATTCCCAGGATACCAGTATGCCTGATGCTCATTGGAGCTCTCAGTATCGTTTAGCTGATTACAGGGTTAATTCTGGTGCAAAAAATCTGTAGGCTGTTTTATTATTACCTTTCAATTCCCCATTGGAAAGCAAGATTTGCTTTTTCACTCTGTCATGTCTTTCAGCTAGTTATTTAGCACTATACTTCTAAAGATGTAATTACATATTACATGTAATTATCTATAACTATGCTTAAAGGTTATGGGTTGGAGAGGAAGTCAACACTTCAATAGTCTGCTCCTTACTGAAGCTAAAGGCATGGGTGGAATGAAATCCACTCTTCACTGCTGGGAAGTTGTACTTACTTGGGTTTTGGTCCTCTTCCTCACCTCTTGCAGGTGGATCATGCAGCAGCAATCAAGGAATACAGCAGGTCTTCAGCAGATCAGGAGGAGCCTTTGCCCCATGAACTGAGACCCTCTGAGGTGCTGAGCATGACCATGGACTATTTAGTGACAAATATTATGGATCAAGGAGAAGGGAACTACCGAGAATGGTATGACTTTGTCTGGAACAGAACTCGTGGAATAAGAAAGGTAAGCACTGTGGATGGAGATGTTTGGTGATAAAAAGCAAAAGATGCCATTGTGCTGTAAAAAAAAAGGAAGCAAAAAGCAAAAGTTATTGAAACGTTTTGAATTGCAGAGTGACTCAAAAGCACAGTGAAATGGGTTTTCCAGAGGTAGTGCCAGGTGACTGTGCTCTTCAACTTCAAATATGCACTCTTTTTCATTGTGTTAGGATATAACCCAGCAACACCTCTGCAACCCACTGATGGTGTCTCTGATTGAGAAGTGCACTCGCTTTCACATCCACTGTGCTCACCACTTGTGTGAAGAGCCCATGTCCTCCTTTGATGCCAAAATCAACAATGAGAACATGACTAAATGCCTGCAGAGCTTGAAGGAGATGTATCAGGACCTGGCTAACAAGGGGATTTACTGCAAGAGTGAAGCAGAGTTCCGAGGTTATAATGTCTTGCTGAATCTCAACAAGGGTGATATTCTCAGGTGGGAACAACACATCACTTGTTTTCTCTCTTTACGTCTGGGAAGAACTGAGTTTAGGATTAAACCCAGACAAATTGTAATGCTCCTTATTTTAATTCTGTACTGTTACAGGTTGAATTGTGATTGTTCAATATTGAAGCAAAAGTTTTGTCTCTGTCATTTGTCTCCACAGAGAAGTTCAGCAGTTTCATCCAGAGGTTAGAAACTCGCCTGAAGTTAGATTTGCAGTTCAAGCTTTTGCTGCATTAAACAGCAACAATTTTGTGAGGTTTTTCAAGCTTGTGCAAGCAGCTTCCTATTTGAATGCCTGCCTCTTACACTGTTATTTCAACCAGGTGAGGAAAAGACAGCTGGATATTTTTTAAAGTATTAGTGAGTAAGACAGTCTGGGATTTGGGAGGTAATCAGCAGAAAACTTAGTAGATATTGAGCCTTAAAAATAATATTGTTATTGCTTCTTTAGAAGTGTTAAAAATTTATCAGGAGCTTTCTGCTGTGATATAAAAGGCAAATATTGAAATGCCCTTTTTTTTTCTTTTAATTGTGTACAAATATTTCCCTGAAACATAATTGAGAAGCAGAGAAGCAGGCCTGAGAGTCTTGCAAAGCAAATATGAGCCTGCACTTTCAGAAGCCCTTACAAGGTGTTTTTTCTGCACAAGAATCACAAAGGGATATGCTCAAAACAAATACCATGAAAGAGGAACAGAAAATAGAAAGCAAGTGCATAGGATTTAAAAAGAAAGTTGCAGCTCTAAATAATTGTTTGTGTGGATACTTGATGGCAAAGTATTGGTGTATTTAAACATGATTTTCATGTTTATTGTATGCTTTATCGTACATTTGGGTTCTTTCCTAGTAGTTACATGGCTTTCTCTTTTCCCCAAGATTCGTAAGGATGGCCTCAAATCCCTCAACATAGCCTACACTGTGAGCACCCAGAGAAGCACAGCATTCCCCTTGGACCACCTGGTCCGCATGCTGCTGTTCAAGGACTGCGAGGAGGCAACTGGTTTCATAAGTTACTATGGCCTGAGTGTATCAGATGGGTAAGTGTGAGGAAAATGATGCCTGGGGGGCTGTTAGCCTGATGCCAAGCAAAGGGGTAATGTGGGGGAGCTGCTCCTGGAAGTTGGAACCAGAGAAAGAACAGGCCAAGAGCAGGGGATGGGTCTCCATAGGAAATAAGGACACAGTTCTGTTTCATGGGAAACTGGCATTATAGTGATGCCTGTAGGGTGGGGTGAAGCTGAACAGTGCAAGCCAGCTGTTAGAGGATGCTGGAGGACAGCAGCTCACAGATAAGTGTCTGCTGTGGAAATCCACACGTTGCAAGGTGTGTTCATCCAAACTTGGAATTTTGAGAGATGGGAGAAAGGAACAAGCCCCTCAAGAATGCCAGTTAGTGATCTAATCCTGTCAGCATTCCGTTTTGAAACACTAAGTTTTGGAATTGAAAGCCTGCAGGTTACTGGAGCTTTGAGGAGCTAGGCCTGGTTGTTACTTTTGTTTTTCCTCAGGGGTTACGTGGAGCTGAATCGCTCGGCTTTCCTGGAGCCAGACGGATTACCCAAGCCACGGAAATCCCCCTTTGTCAGCCAGAAACTCTCTGTGTCTGTTGGGGAGGTTGTGAATGGGGGGCCCTTGCCCCCAGTGCCCCACCACGTGCCCGTGTCCAGCTTCAATGGGCAGAACAAGTACATTGGTGGGAGCACCTCCATGGATCAGGCTGGCAGTAGCCAAAAACCCAGCGTGGAAACCACAGGTGAGAGCGAGCCTACATTTTAGGAGCTGCTCGGAACATGCTGCCAAGGCAGCTCTGTGAGCAGGTTTATTGCACAAAACAGAAACTGTTCCTGGCTCAGAGATTGAAATTGCATGGAAATTTAGATGTAATGAAAGGAATACAATTTAAATCATAAGAGAATCATAGAGTGGTTTGAGTTGGAAGGGGCCTTGAAGCTCATCAAGTTCCAACACCCCTGACGTGGCAGAGGCACCTGCCACTAGACCAGGTTGCTGTGTTGTATTTATGTATCTGTAAAAGCCAAGAACAACCTGATAAATAAAATGTATTTCTCAATTCAGGAAATACTCTGTTGAGCCAAATTTTGCCAACATAAGTGAAATAACAAATGTTTGACTGCTTCAGAAAACCAACTTCCCTTTGCAGTGTGCATGTTTTTATTTGCAGCTGCTTGTTGCCACTGTGTGTATAAACATGTCTGTTTGAAGGTTAGCTGAGTGTGTGCTTTTGTGTCATTGCTGGAAGTACAGACAGTGTTTGTAGGTGCCAGGGATGCCTGACTTCAAAGAGTTGCTTTATTGGAAATACAAATTCTTGGTACTGGGGGTAATGTGCAATTAAAATGTTTTGTATTAAACAGTGATAAATGTAAATTAATTTCTATAATATATTTTTAACTTTAAGGCAACAAGCTGCTGTTGCAGATTTATTTTATGACCTGCTGAGTTCTATCAGACAAGCCAGCTTTTTGAAGATAAAATTTTCTTCTGTTTGTGACTGATCCGGTTTCCTTAATTTTTCTCCTCTCCCCTCCCAAGAAGGAGGAGTGGAAAGCAGAGGTGTGGATTTAGAGGCCGCAGCAGTGAGAGTCCAGCCCCCAGCTCATCTTCTGCCCTCGCTGTTGCCTCGTCAGGTGGTGCCAGTCCTGCCTCCTGCACAGCCCATCTCCCAGCCTGCTGCACAGCCTGAGCCTCCCCCTTCAAAGCCTCAGCCTGGCTACTCAGACACGGTAGGGAAATCTAAACCCATCAGGAAATACTTGGGAAAGATCTGTGAAATATAACAAAAGGTAACCAAGTTCTTAGGGTATTTAATTTTTCTGGAACGTGCATCTATGTCAAATGAGACATGACAAAGTTTCTTCCTGTGGGTACATGACCATTAGTGCTGGGTCTTGAATGTGTACCCCATCTACCTGTGCTATTTTTCTCCCTCCCACACAAGTTTTTGTGTGCTGATGCTGAACCAGTCTCAGAGTGTCTCATTGCTTTGTACAGTACTGTTGCCATATTCTACCTAGATAACAGCAAATTTCAGTGACGGTTAGACCTGATAATTTGGAATTAAATCAGCTAGAATGAAAGTTCAAAGTAAGAAAATAGGAGTCTCAGGTATGATTTCCTGTATTGATTTGCCCATATTTATTACAAAAATCTGCTTTTGTTTCTGGGCTGTTACTAACCTTTTAGGTAGTCTAAATAATATGAAGTTTGCAGGCTGTTGTGTTTGGTTAAGTTGGCTCAGTTTGTAAGCAGAAGTACAGATGTTGCTGTGAATTACAGTCAGTTAAGCAAGGCTGGAGAGCCTTACTCCCAGTTTACTCCTGAGAAGGACTGCACCTTGGTTCAGCCTCTTCCTCTGTTCTGTTGCAGGACATCATTGAAGTGGTGGACGGGCTGGTGCACGACGTCCTCAAAGGAGAGTGCAGAGAAGTGGGCAGAGCAGGAGCAGCTTACGTGGCTGCTGCCATCTGGTAAAGAGCATTTTTTGCAGGTTCTCCTGGAGTCTGTCACCACAGCTGCCCCTTGCCATGGCAGCACCATGGGTGAAGGTGGTAAAACTAAGTATTGCCATGCCTGTGGTGGAGACCGTTACTGAAGCAGTGGAAGGGAAAGCAGACCTTTCTTCAGATGTCTGTCACATCCCAGCTCTAGCCTAAGGGAAGGCTGACCCAAACCTCTGGAAGCTTTGCCTGGCAAGAAACCTCTGGCACAGAAGGGAAAGTGCCCAAAGCGGGAAAAGAGGAGCAAGTCCAGATCTGGCTGCTTCTCTGCTTCTGATAAACAAACATTTCCTCTCCTGGGCAGTCGGTAGAGTCGTAGATGTGGGATGTGACCCAAACAGTTGTTATGCCACCCCTGTTTGATAACTGCTGAACGGGGACAGCTGACCCAGACTGACTGAGTCCATTCCATGTGATGTCATGGTCAGCAATAAAACTGGGTTAGAGGAAGAAGTTGGGGATCTGTGGCTTTCAGGGTGGACGCTGATGGGATACTGTCTGGGTATGGCTCTTCCTGTGGGAAGTGGTGACTGGCTGCATTCATTTTGCTTGATGGGGGAGTGGACATTTTCCCTTTCTGTATTACAGCGTATTTATTTCCATCCATGAATTTTCCTTTTCCTTCGTACTTTCTTTCCTGTCCTAATGTGGGGAGGGGAGTGAGCCATTATCAGTGTGGGTGCTTGGCTAATGGCTGGAGTCAGCCCACCAGAAAGAGCAAGGTGTGGCTGCAAAAAGCATAGACCTGGGGCTTTGAATGAAACCATTCTGGATTTGAGAAGAGATTTGCTGTTTCTGCACAGTGCCTCAGAGGCCACTGTAGAGGAACTCGTGACTGAGGTGATGGGGGAGGTCCTCAGAGAAGTGGCTGGAAACATGCTCAGTATGGAACGGCAGCGTGTCCAGGAGGAACGGCGCAGAGTGGAGGAGGAGAGGTGAGGCACTGCTTTGGCTGTGGGGCAGGGTGGGCTGGGTACACCCTGGGCAATGTAAGGGCAGCTGGTGCCAGCTTGAGTCCTTGTGCCTCTGCTCAAGCCCCGTGTCTTTCTGCCACAGTGGCAGAACAGTCTCACCTTGAACTCTCCTGGGATTGCGCAGGCAGGGTTCCCCTCTGCCTTCTCGGATGATCTGCTAGTTGGTATTTTGGTGGCCTCAGAGCCATGGTGGAAATGGTGTGTGGGAATTTTAGGAACTTTTATTTACCCAGAGCTTCCAGAAAGGGACATGTATCTGCTGTATGCAGGAGCTTTTCCTTCTGAGTGTGCTGCTTATTTGTAGCTTATAGGGGTAAGAATAAATAGAATCCTAGAATGCTTTGGTTTGGAAAGGACCATAAAGATCATCTAGTGCCATGCCCAACCATGGGCAGGGATGCCACTAACTAGATCAGGTTTCTTAAAGAACTCCATTCTCATCTGTGTTTTTGAGGGAAACCCAGCTCCAAGCAAAGCTGTTTATTTAGAAACCAGATAGTGGGAAATCATTTTAGGCGAATTAGATGTTTGACACTGCACGTAGTGCTTGTGTAACTAAGCAGCAGGTTTACCCGTGTAAATTTTTTCACTTGTGTAAATCTTTTCTGTGTCCTTCCAGGCAAAGGCAAGAAAGAGAAGAATTAATAAAGCAGTTGAGCCAGTTGCTGGCTATGGAATTAATGGAAGAAGTAATAAAGGAGGGTGTTAAAGAAGCTTCAGCCAATGAGTTAAGGTGTGTACACCGTGCTGCATGCTGTAGTTTGCTTTCCCAAGGGTTTCCTAAATGTGATGGACTTCCCTGTTAGCATCTCAGCCCATTGAATTGGTATTTGCTGGAGGTCTTCACCTCAGCAGTCTTGGTTTGTTTTATTTGGAGCCAGATGTGCCTTAGAAAGAGACTGGCAAGCCCGGATTGCCCGGTGTTCAGAAGAAGTGTGTGGTGACTTCATGGAGCTCTCACTGGAGGATGAGATTTTTCAGATTGCCAAGGAAACCCTTCAGGAGCTCCAGTGTTTCTGCAAATACTTGCAACGGTGAGTTACCACCCTGGGACATGGCTGTTTCTCTTGGGACCATTGGCATGGAGCAGTTAACAGCGATGGAACTACAGCTGTCAGGTTGTGTTCCTTTTGAGACAGTTTCTTCTCCCTTATCTCCATGATAAGGGTAGACCTTAGAGTCTTAGTACCAGCCTCTGCTGAATTACTGTACATGGGGAGGGGATCACACCTTGTAGTCAGGTAAACGAGCTTGGTAAGAGATTCCACCTTCATTCAGTCTAGAAATTTGTAATAGTTTATCCTCATATTCCTTCTGCTGTTCACAGGTTTTCCTGGACATGTGCTCAGTGTGTTGTTGTTGTTGTTGTGGTGTTCATTATACAAATATCTCCTGATATCCACTGACAGAGGTCTGCAGAAGAGTTCATGAATGTGGCCTATTTATCTGTTCTCTTCCAAAGGTGGAGGGAAGCAGTGGCAGCTCGGACAAAGCTGAAACGTCAGATGAGGGCATTTCCAGCTGCTCCCTGTGGCTTGGATTCCAAACATCAACTGAAAGCACTGTCCCCCAGTGCAGAGTGGCCTATAACCACGGAGAACTTGTGCAAGAGATTTGTAAACCTGGGGAATGGAGGAAAGCTGGGAATCTCTTGCACAAGGTAAGGATACTTCCAGTGGCATCAGCAGGCAATCTGGTTGATTTTTGGAAGATAAGTTACCAGAAATTCTTCCATTGTGAATGTTACTGGGTTTGCAGAACTGTTCGTTCTTAAATAGCCCCCAAAAGACTTTCTCCACAAATGCCATGATCAAGACTGAAAATTCAAATACATTCTTCTATTAACAGCAACTTTCTGAAGCCTTTGTAATATTTCCCAGTCCTCAGTGTTCTTAGATTTGTTTAAAGTACCTGTTTCATACCAAAAAATACAGCCAAGAATATTTTGTTTCCAGATTGAACTTGCTGAGAAACAAGACAGTGCATGAAATTAAAGTTCAGCACTTCTACCAGCAGTTGGTAAGGTAGGCTGGGGTCTGGTTCTTGTTTTCTTTAGCAGCAAGCTGCAGCAGATGTGCCAGAGATACCAGAAATGGCCAAAAGGTATGGCTAACCATGCCCAAATGTCCACTTGCAGCCTCGCTTCTGGGAGTATTTTGGAATAAGAGGAACAGGAAGGTCATAGAACCATAAGATGGTTTGAGCTGGAAAGGACCTTAAAGATCATTTTGTCCCTTCCATCCCCCTGCCATGGGCAGGGACACCTTCCACTAAATTAGTGAAGGTTTTGGGCCAGATGATCCTCCTGGGTGTAATTTTAAGGATCTGATGGGTGTTATGGGGTGTGACTTTATACCTGGATGGGATGGGGCCTGGGATGGGCTATGGGGAGAGAGGAGTAAATGAGCTATCAGTGACCTGGCTTGTGGCAGGAAAATACTGATTGAGAGGTTTGAAGGGCAGCAGGAGGTCTGGCTTCCCGTGGCTCCTCATGCTCTCCAGTGGCCTGGGTGTGTGTTGGATCAGTGTGGAAGTAAAGCAGTACCCATGTGCTCCTGAAATCCCCAGAGTAAGGCTAATGTGTCAGATTTAGCAGCTGCAGTTCCTGAAGGATGAGCAACAGATCTAAAGAATTAACTGGTCACTACTTACAGTACTGTAACTTGTTCAGTGCAAGACAGACATTCCTCAGGTGGGAAAGAGCCCTGGAGTGGACCTTTTCACCAGTTTTGTTGTCTCTCTTTAAGTGATTTAGCTTGGACTCCCCTGGATCTCGTCTCATTAATCACAGAACATATTCCAGTTCAGCAAGAACAGGTTTTTTGGAAGGCGCTCTTGGTTTTGCCCAGTGATGATGAATATTCCAAGGATGATCCCAATAGGTAGGTTGGAGAGTTGGTTGCTGGGTCCCTTTCTCAAACAGAGCAGACTTCTTTTACTTAGGTAGAAGAAGATTAGCAATGCACAGTCCTTGATGTAATTTTGCCTGTACCATGTGAAATTTCCAGCTTGGTTTTTTTTTCCTCCAGAGGATTCTAAACAATATAGCTGTAATTTATTACAGTGATCTGTATTTTTAAACATTGTTTAATTCCTTTTGCTCATACTGAAAAGAAAACCTTGATAGATGATAATTTCACGAAAATTTATAGCTATTTATTAGGGCTATCTATGATAACCTACATACAAAGGATTATGATAGATTGTGGTATCTTAGAGGTGCTGATACTAAAACCCTAAATTGCCATTTTTGACAACAAAACCCCCAAACCCCTCTTTTTTGTTTGCAAGGATACTGATGGATTGGTTGAAAGCCAAGTTTATGGGAGACAAAAGCTGTGAGAAAAATGCTTCACACACAGAAGGCAGAATCCAAACATTGACATTATTTAGTTCCCCTGGCATGCAGGGGAGCAGAAGCATTAAAGTCAGTGTGTGTATAAAGGTAGGTGAGAACAATTTCATGATACCTAAGAGGCCATAAAAGCAGGGTAGGCCCTCTTCCAGTGGATATTGTGTCCTGTCAGATGGAGGGAGATGATACTGGGAGGGATAGGGTTGCTGAAAAGGTCTGAAAAAAGATGGATTTTTTTGTTGTTGTTGTTTCCAATCAACTGAGAAATAGCTGCAGTAGTAGAACCTGAGTCATCAATTCCTGGTCCCAAAGCAGGTGCTGAGGGGCACTTCTGTGCTCAGCTCATCTATCAGACACATCCGTGTTGGCCTGACAACAGCTTGTTGTCTTAGCTTGTGTAGGGCTCCTGGAAAAGGATGTCAAAGCTGAATGGCAGTGGCAATAAACTGCAGATTTTGGTGTGGAAATAGCTTTGGTTAGCTACATTACTGTTGTTACTTTGTTGCCTGTCTAGGTGGCACATGGTCCACTCTCTGACTCGGAGCTTGATATGGCTGAGGCACAAAAGGACTTGCTTGGGACCAGTGGCCTCATTCTTCTCCTGCCCCCCCGAGTTAGGAGTGAAGATGTTGCAGAAGATGATGTTTACTGGCTTTCAGCTTTGCTGCAGCTGAAACAGCTGCTTCAGGCCAAACCCTTCCACCCCATAGTTCCCTTGGTGGTTCTTGTCCCCGGTCAGGAAGAGGAGGCCGTGGAGAAAGAAGTAGAAGATGGTAGGTAATTGTTTTTGTGTCTTGAAACAATGAATGTTTAGGGTTGCCCCAAGTAGAGCTGTTGTGGCTGGTGCAGCCTCTCAGTTACAGCATCCAGGGAAGAGAGAGGCTGTGAAGTACAGCACTTCCCAAAGCTTTCCTAAAAATCTTCAGACCTTATGAGCTCACCAGTTTTGGCTTCCAGTTTTCTTTCACGCACAGTATTTGATCCCGAGACTCTGTGGGCAGAGATGGAGATGAGCAGCAATGCAGTGCATGTAATGCAGAGCATGTCGTCCAAGCACATGTGTTCTTTCTCTCTGTACATGATGAGTTTTCTTTTTTTTTAAGGTTTGATGCTCCAGGACTTGATTTCAGCCCAGCTTATTTCAGACTACGCCATTGTAGAGCTCCCAGGATCTGTCAATGACTTAGAAGGCACTAGAAGGGTAAGAACAGCAAGATACAGGAATTATTTTCCATTACTTGTGACTGTTCTATTTTCATTAACCAGAGATCAGTGGCATTTGCTAAAAAAAAAAAAAATAAAAAAATTAATGCAATACTGAAAACTGCACTGAGACCAAAATTTGTGGGATTACCTAAACCCACTCTTGTCTGCCCTGCCTGTGTTGCTGCCCAGCAGAGGAGTGCTGGTGGTGGGTAAATGTTTTTATCCTTAAGTTCATAGTCCTAAAATGCAGAAGACCCTTTGTAGCTGTTCTGGCTGCTGTGAGATCATCCAGAGTTATCCCATCTTGGTGGGTGGGACTGAGATGCCTCTATCTCCCATGTTCTGTACACAGATAGGATCCTACAGACCTCTCCATGACAAGCCCAGAGTGATGCTCCCCTACAAATCCTCACAACTTAGGTCTGCACTTCAAGGACTGCCATGATCAGACATGATACAGTCACCCTAAGCTAATTTCTGTGAATCTGTCCAATTTTTCCTGGATAAGTTTTCAACAACCCCAGCATCCTGCAGCAAGGAATTCCACTGCATACCTGTACCTCATATGAACAGCCTCTTCTTTGTCTTTTCCTGAGCCTACTGTGTGGAAATTCAGTTTGTGGCCACCTAGCTAGAGAATTATTGTTGCAAATATTGGTATGATGAGACCTGATTTATTTGCCTTTTGCTGCATATTGTCTTGGAGAGTGTTGTTCAAACGTAGGGTTGCAGGATTGAATCCTTTGTGTCCCAGTCACTGCAGAGCAGTTTCCAGCCCTCCCTCTTTTGTGTGTCATAGGTCTCTGCAGCTGTGGGCTGGCTGGTGTCCCAGTGTCCTGCCTCCCTTGAGCTCTGCAGTCAGACCCTTCAGGAGTACATTGAGGATGGGGTCAATGGAGAATTTGGCAAGCGTTTCTACCACGACTGGAAGGAGAGGCGTTCAGCTGGGCTGCCATCCCAGGAGCCTGGGGTCATCATAGAGCTCTACAACAGCGTGCTGCAGTTCCTGTCTGATGCGGCATCCTCAGAGCACCTTTGTGACTTGTCTTGGCCTGTCACAGAGTTTTCAGAAGCTGGGGGTAACAAGGTGCTGCCCCACCTGCAGTGGAATATGCCAGATCACCTGGCCTGGCTGAAGAAGGCTGTGCTGTCCTTCCAGATCCCATACCTAGATCTGCCTCCTTTAGGTGGTAGGTACTTCACACTCTAATCTTCTTGGCAGCCCGTTGTTCTCCAAGATGTGCCTGTGCAGTGTTGGTTCTGTCACAAATTCTTGCAATTTACTTTGGGTTTTTTTTTGTTCCACAGCTCCTTGGCGTCCTGTTTGCCACATGATTTTTCAGTATGTCTCTCAGATTGCAAGTTCTTCCCACACTCAACCACTGATCCAGTCTCAGGTGGAGAATCTGCTGAGCAAAACTTACCAAAACTGGAAAACCAGAACAAGTGGGAACTCTGATGAAGATGGACCTTCTGTTGATGAGATCCCTTGGAATTGTATCTTGGCAGTCTGTATTGATCATAAACTGAGAGACTGGAAACCACCCAAACTGCCTGTTGCTCCAGGTATTGTGTCCTCCTGCAGCATGGATGATGTTTCTTTTGTGATGGTATTTAATAAATTGCCAGTGGTGCTTTTCCATATGGCAGCAAGTGATGGGTAGCAGGGAGGCAGCTGTGGTCTTGCTGTGTTCTGCACGTGTGTCTTCCCTTCAGAGCATGTATTTGGTATTGGTTATGGCTTGACTTGATCCTGTGACTACAAATGGAGCTCTGGTCAGAGTCTTTCAGCCCTGCCCTCCCAGTGGGAGAGGGTTTGCATTAAGAAAAGGCCAAGAGTTACCCCTCAGAAGCCATGTCAGCAGGGAGGGCAGGCTGCCACAGTTAATTATTACTTCCACTGATTAATGAAGTTTGTCCCAGACTCTTTTGAAACCTGTTTGGAAATGAACAATCACTTTTCCCCCAAATTGCTTTTTTAATACTGAGCTTTTCTTCTGGAGGAGAGAACCTGTGCAAATGATAAACGTTGGGCTTGGGTTTATTCACAGAAGCTGTAAGTAAAGATGGTCAGATTCGTGTGTACTTCTTCAAGGAGCATTTAAAGAACTACACCGTGCCTTTCTCGTGGGATCAAGCCAGGCTGCGGACGCAGGAGGAGATCCGGCAAGGCCACGAGAGGTGAGGTGGCCTGCATGGTGCTGAAAACCAGCATTTGGCATCCTCCCAGAACCTGCTTGTGTACATCTCCCTCGAATGATGTACAAGGCTGTGCTGAAACAGAGTAGGAAGTAGATTTTATATGTACTGGGTTACTCAGCTCTCAGAGAAATGGGTTGCTTGGGGAGTGCTGAAAGTGTAGAAATTAACTTCTGCCAAAAGAAACCTGCTGCTGAGGCTTTGGAGTTGTGTAAAGCATGGAGGGAAACAGTGTGAGTCTGTGAAAATGCTGGATAGGTTGAGGGGGGAAGGATGCCTTAGAGCTGTGTGGCATTAAAGTATTTGAGATGTCAAGTCAAGCTCACTTCCCTAGTCCTGTTCAGAGGGAAGCCACTCTCTTCCTTCTCGGAAGCTTAGCTGCAGCTCTGCTGTGTAGTGGGTGATGTTTGGGGTGAATCCTATGCTCCTGTCAGATTAGTTCCTCTCTGATCCCATGCACAGGTGGTGCTGTGTTGGACCCTGGCACAAGGGCATTATTTCTCCAAATGATCACTTCTCACTCCCTGCTATTTCCAAGCTTCAAGCTAATAGGGAAAAATCAACACACTCATACCAATTCATGTGTTTTTGTTTGTTGTTTTTTTCCTCCCCCCTTCAGATCAAAGATAAAATCTCCCAAGTCTTTTAAGAAACCCTGTAGCACCTCCATGGTGCCAGGTCAGCATGGCTCTGGCATAAGCATGCTGCCAGGCCAGGAAGTGAGCATTCCCAGCACAGATGAATTCAGAGACATTTCCTTAGCCCAGGAGCATCTGTTGGCACAGTTGCAACTGGAAAAAATAGAAAACAAGAGGTAAGTTCCCAGAGCAGTATCTTTTTCTTGCAGCTCCAGCCCAGAGTTGCCAACAGTTTGTAACTTGTATGGAATAGGAAGTTAAACTGTGCAAGAAAAGAGCCCAGACTGTCTAGGGTTCCATTTGACTTCATCAAACACATCAGGGTAGTTCCCTACTATCTCCTTCTTGCATCATGGGAACAGTCCAGGATGGTAGAAATTCCTGGAGCTCTCAGGAATGGTTGGAAACTCTGTGGTCAGTCACACCACCAGAACTAAGCAGTACTGTGTGTACAGTGGTCTGTGTGTCCCCCAGTGTCACCAGTGTCTATAAAGTCCTCTCTGGGATGTCAGTTCATAGCAATGTAGATCACAAAGGTGAAGAACTAAAGCTTTTGAGGTTGGTCCTAGAGGTTTTGTCTCTTCTGCCTTCCTCCTAAGTTGTGTCTTTTCAGTCTGTGTGGCTTCTTTCTGCACCATAGTCTTCTGTGATGAATTTTGATGGCTGCAGTGGGGCACATCAGACTGTTTTGAATATGGCTGTGGAGATCAGATGCTTCTGAACCCCAAAAAACCTCTTAGTGTAATGCACAGGTGACGGGGACAAGGCCAGGCTGCCATCTGACTGGTGCTCTTGCTCTTCCCACCCAGGTTTGAAGAGCAGCTGCACCGATACCTTGCTGAGGACATTGAGCCCCTTGGGGATCTCTTGGGTCTTCCTCTCTACCTCCCCCAGTCTCTGCTCTCCACCCCAGCTGCCATCTGCCCCTTGGTGAAGAGTCCCATGTCAGCTGCTCAAGAGGTAACAGAAGGTGGTTCTGAGCTGAACTAAAGCTCTGAGGAGTGCAGTAGCTGCAAAACTTGGAGTGGGAATTACCCTGGGAGAAAGTCTCAGTCTCACCTCTCTTCCTTCTGCCCAGGCTGGGAGTCAGGAGGGACGCAAGGTTCCGGAGCTGGAGCGAAGCCCTGCGCTGTCAGACAGACTCACACACCTGCAGCAGCTCCTCAGAGCCACCAAGGAGGCCGAGGCCGTCTCCGAGTTCCACCTCTCCACTCTGCTGGACATGGTGGACATTTGAGCTGAGACACGGAGACTCAGGAAAGAAGTCCAGGTCCAGGTGATTGAACAGATGCGCTCCTGGGGCAGGTTCCAGAACAAACCTCTTGGGATGAGAACACGAAGCAGCCATGGGCCCTGGGCCCTTCTCACGTGGCTGCGTTGCATAGGGCCAGCATGTCATGGATGGTCTGGGACTCCCTCCTTTTCTGCCCCACAGGCACGGAGACAAGTCAAATGCTTTTTCTTGGAAGGCCTTAAATGACAGTGGTTGGTTTTTCTTTCTCCCAGCTCTCATTGTGGGTAAACACAGCTTCATCAGGTTCAGCTGTAGGGTAGCATGGGCCTCTGGGAGCATTGGAGTGGTTGCTCTCCATAGACACAGTCCTGGAAATGTTGTCTCAGTCTGTGCTTCCTCCATGCAGGAGCTGCCTTGCAGCAGCACTGTGGTTTGAAGTTCCTATTCTGTTCCCAGGAATTTGTCAAAACTGTCATTCTCACGTTGGAGCAGCACTTGGCCATGTTGTTTATACTTCTTGTTGCTCGGTGCAAAGCCAGAAGGATTTTTGTTCTTCTGGGCCTGAGTTCTATTTTATTCAATGCTTTCAGCATTAAAAACGGTTGAGGTGTTTATTCTACAGGTTCCATGTCAAGCTGGAAAACAGGATGCTTCCTTCACTCTTCAGTAAACACCTATGGAAAAACAATTTTCCTTTTTCTTTGGAAGAGCAGATTGCCTGCGTTCTCCAGCTTTTAAAAACCTTTGGAAGTTGAAGGCCCTTGGTTTTAGTTTAATTCCCAGTAAATAATATGAAGATGTATTTCATGTCTGCAGTATTCCTATACAGTTCATCTTTTTCTTTTTCTTGCAAAATCTGCGGATTTGTCTCAAACAGAGCCTTTTGCCTGGTGTAATATGAATTCCTGCACTAAACTGATTATCTTGCCTGCCCAACCCAAGTCCTCAGTAGTCTGAAACTGTCAATTGCCTTCAAAAAAAAAGTAATTTTACAGGTTCTTTTTAAATAGCGTTTCATTTGTATTATTTCTCTTGAACCCAAAATAGCAAGAGTAGCTTAGTGCTAAATTGAAATAAATTTAAATTGGAAAGGGTGTCCTTTGAGGCTGTTCCTGCTCCACGTGCTTTTGTTGGGCTGAGTTTTGTTGAGTTAAATTGGTTCCATGTGAAAGGAAGCCTGTGCCCTGCTTTTGATGTTCTCAGTTTACTTGGAATTCAGCTGTTAAAACCCAACAGAGCTTTAGGAGTGCGGCCCATACTATTTGCTGTAAACTCTGTTTTGTACCTAATAAAATTTTCAGTGGTTCGAAAGGTGCCTCATTTCTCTGTAAAAGCTCATGGTTATGGGATGCTCTTGGTGGGGCGGGGTGGCTGCTGTGTTTTACCCGGGGGTTCTGGGG